>JAOTRH010153371.1:0-13186 GCA_034768845.1 Heliamphora exappendiculata | reverse complement strand
GACCAAACGTTACGCAACATATTACAATTAATTGTTCAAGCAACAAAACATGTAGAAGGCAAATATTTAGAATCAGGGAACAACACATGTAGATACAGCTAGCTAATGATAGCAATAACAAAATTCTACGTGAATTGCATTTTTTTTTGTCTATTAATTGTGTTCATATGCCGCTCGGTAACAATTGGCAATTAAATCTGAGGAAACATTGTTCATCACATGAACAAAAAGAACTATGAGAAGCAAGCATAGCTAATAACCAAGTGACAAAAATCCAAATTACAAATTGACAGAATTCATGATGACGCACTACCATCACTATATATACGCTTAAATTCTTCACTTTCATATCTTGAATATAATTCAAGATATTCTCTATCTGCTTCCGCATCGACAATTTTTTCCAGCTCAATCAACTCTATTAGAGCAGGTTGTGCATTGAGGATTTTTCTGATCTCACGTCGCAAATAATAATCGGAGCGAGCGCGTTGTAAGAAGCTAAGAGCTTCTTTTCTTAACTGCACATAATTGCCCGTTGGTTCGCTTGTTACTGAGATCTCAGAAGACGGAGATTGTTGCATATAATTATCAACAATCATTGATTGTGCAGGATGCAATCTTATTTCAGCACATGGATTTTGAAACTTCGAACAATCAGCAGGACATGAGTTCCGCCTAATCATTTCTTACAAAACATAATATAAAATAACAAACAAGGACACAAGATTTAGTAAGAAAAAACCTAGAAGGAATCATATATAATGCTTTTACAAATAAATGTGTTAGTACTTTAGAGTGAACTCCCAATATTCTAAAATTCAGAATTAATAGTCTTACGCGTATGTGGTATTGTTAATAGTCCTATGCGTATGTGATATGCCTTTCGAACCACAGATATGTAATAAGTATTGCGTATTATGTAATAAGAATAAGCAAAACAACAAAATTAGAATATGTAATAAGGGCTTGGAATTAAATAAAAGTGGCACAAATTTGCCTATTAAGAACAAACGTTCGAACTACAACAAAAATGACTACTCATTAGAAGCTATTAGTACTCTACAGTGGACTACTAATATATTATGTATTCCTAATCCAGTTAAAGTTGCGAAACTACACATATACATTATATAAAATATTTAGGAGACATAAATTGAAAAACCTTAATTTACACTACTATCAATTCAATCAATTTAATTCATAGGTAAAAATCAAAAATAGAAGAAAAAACAAGAGAAAAAGAAACACAAATCAAAAATAGGTATTATAGCAGAACACTTAAAGGTGAGAGGTTTCCAATCTCCCAATGTTCTCAAATATAACACGGACTTGTAACTCTAACAATACAAACTCAGTTAAAGTAATAACTTTCGCCAAATAACTCAAGATGAAGCATTAATCTCTAAACCCCAAGTGATAATTCCAATTGTTCTATTGGATTTAACTACTTACAAAATTATGATTTTGCTTCATTAGTTAGACACCATATAAAATCCAACTTCTATAAAGTTTGTTTCTCCTACCTCTTATTACCTTTCCATTGCAATTATATGCCAATAGTTTTTGGTGTAGACCAATAATTTAAATTTTCATTTATGATTTTAGCAAGAATTGAGAACCATCAGTGAATTGCCAATAAACTGGCAGCAAGGATATTATGACTGTGCATATTCGTAATTTTAGAAGCCTAAAATTATAAGTCTAGTTTTAGAAATCTGAAATTATCAAACAATGGTGCAGAAAATCATAGATAAATAACAAAGGGGAAAAAGCATCAATTTCTTACTGTAGATATCAAATATCAAATACTTTTATAAGCAAGAGTACTCATGAAGAATATAACCTAAATAATGATTTAAAGAAAACTGAATTCAAAAAGCAACTGCAATATGAGGCACAATAACTTAGCTATTCTTTTCCAAGAAAATAATAATAACAATATCCATTTGTATAATCTGGATAATATAACTCTGTCAAATTTTGTAGGTGTTATTTTCATATTTAATTACTCTACAAATTGCTCAATCAAATAAAATCACTTGTAGAATCAAAAGATAAGTCTTAAAGAGTACCCATAATATGAAATCACTTGTAGAATCAAAAAGCTCATAAAGAATTTGCATGTTTTTTTTTTTGTAAATCTATTCTTTCATGTTTGATTGTTTGTTCCACGCTATTCTAACATCATCAGCATGAGTTCTATAGCTCTGCCTGATATGATCTCTTTTTGCAGCAATCCAGCTGCCTTTTTTTTTTTTTTGGTCAACAAGCTCTCTGGAAATATAAGCCTAAATGACTGAAAAAATTAAAATCAAATGCAACTTTAAATACATAGAAACAGAGAGTTCAGGCTGGAAAATCAAAATCTCAAGGTAAGTTTCAATATACAAACCGATAGCCAAGATTGTCGCAAACCTGTAGGGACTGATAATGGGAAATGTAAATTAAACCAAGAAATGTAGATCCACCAAAAAAAATGAAGATCGGGCAAAAAATATAGAGAAGAACAGAGAGCTTACCCTGTTGTTGGCGAATCCAAAACTCACCGGCGTCGCGGGGGCAGAGCGGCGACTATAAGACGGCGGCAAAAGGACGGCGACGACTGAGCGGCTGCTACAAAGCGGCGGCGTTATGTCTGCGGCGTGAGGACGATTTCTTCAGGATGACGGTGCGGTGATGGAACCATGGCCAACAGAGAGTTCAGGCTGGAAAATCAAAATCTCAAGGTAAGTTTCAATATACAAACCGATAGCGAAGATTGTCAAGGTAAGTTTCAATGCATTAGCTGAATCAGGGTTTGACGTTTCATGCGGAAACTGACGGAAATGCATTAGCGGACGGAAATGGCCAAGATTTTAATCCATAATTACCACTCAACACAAGAAGACAGTGAGTAAAAAGGAAGTGATAAAAAGGGCCAAAAAAAACGGAAAAAAAATGTAAGCCAATCATGATAGCTGTTTAGATACTATTAATAAAATATATATATAGCTGAAGACTGTTTGGTATATATGTATATAGTTAAATATATATATATTTAAAAAATTATAACTTTTTAAAATGAAAAGTATGATTAAAATTATAAATAAAAAAATAATTCTTTAAAAGGTTATTTTAAAAAGTTACTTAAATAAATTATAGATAGTGTAATTAGAGATGGTCTGACTGATTATTATAAATTTATAAGCAGGAGTATTTTCTTTTTCATTGGATCGTTTTTTTGTTTTATTTTTAATAAAAAAACGGGCCTCCACGTTGGGCTGGGCCGATACGAAACGGTCTGGATTTTCCTTTGCTGCTTTCTAAAGAATCCCTTTCCGTTCCTTTCGTCCCCGCCTCCCTCCCTCTGTCTCTCTCTCCTACGCACACTCTCGAGGGCCACGACCAGTATTGCTCTTAGCTGGTTCCTGCGGATTGATACTATAGGCAAACCATGAGCAGCTGGAGGAGTCTGCTTCTGCGAATCGGAGAGAACTGCCCCGAGTATGGCGGAAATTCTGATTTCAAAGATCACATTGTCAGTTATCCTTCACTCTGCTTTTATTTTACACTTTTCAAAACCCTAGGCTTTCCTGTTCGTGTATTTTTACTTTTTTCCAGAACCGTTTTTGGTCTCCAGTAATGTTTACAAATGTTAAACAAACTATGTTGATGTACACAACTCGTCAACTCGCAGTCCATTGAACCTTCAGTTTGCATTTGCAATTGCAGGAGACATGCTCGGCTGTGGTTCGGAGAGAGTTAGAGCACTCGGGAAATGATATTTTGACGGTATGCTTTTACACTTGTTTATTTTCCTGCTTTTTAACATGAATCCATGTTTTGTAATTTTTGACATTCCATATTTCACAAGAAGATAAACTTATAATTATTAATCGCTGGGAAGAATGCTTAAGAGCTATGTTTCTCTTGGCATGAAGGACCATTTCGTGAACTGTTGTACTGCTCCTTTAGGAAACAATGTTTGCTCTGGTTATGCCCCCCCTCCCCTTTAAAATTCTGATACGAAAATGCTAACCACCGTCCGGTGGGCGGTGGGTAATAGCCTAGAAATGTATGGATATTTGTATAAAATGTATTAATATATAGTCACCTCTAAAAGTTTATTGATATTGGAATTTTTTGTAACTATTAGGCTATTTAATCACCGCCACGATGGTTAGCATGACCCTTCTGAAAATTGATAAAATACCATAGTATGGTTAATTTCATCTGCACCTTGAGCTTGACCCGCATGGTTATCTCCATTTGCACAGTGCTCCCATTGTTGGTCGCTCACATTTCTACTTCAATATAACGCAAGACATTTGTACTTTCTTAGGGGTGAAGTGTGACACCATATCGATGATTATGTTGCGTCTCTTTTTTAGTTGCCTTAGAAATGCTTGGAATGTGTTTATGGCTAATCTTTGATGCCGATCCCTGCATAATGTAATTTACTGGAAGGGTCAAATGACTTGAGTTCTATTCTTCTCACTTTCTTTTTTCTTTTTTCAAAATCTATCTCTTTGTTAATTACCATCTCAACTTCTCGCTTTAGCAATCCCATACTTTATTGGTTTCCTGATTATTTGAAATTCCTAAAAAATTTGTATGCCATGAATTCCTCCTTGTCCTTCCTGGATGGGAAAACACTTAATCAAAGCTTCTAAGTAATTGGTTTTTTTGAGGAAAATCAAAACCTACGAGGGCCTAAGAAAATGGGATCATCAAACATGGGCATTACAGATTCTTACCTGATAGATTCCTCTAGGTTTGCTATTTAAACTATTTCCTATTGCTTTGCTTCTGTTGACAATTTCAATCATTCTTTCAACATGCCTTCGCGTGCAGACACAAATGAATATTAGAATCCATAAGCACAAACGAAAGCACTATATACATTGATGTTTTCTTGATAAAAAATATATGCTAATTATGGATCTTTTTGGCATTATATATTGCCTTGCTCATACTTGCATGCTAATGTATTTGCTTCATTTTCTCCGCCTTGACAGTTCCTTATCCAGTGTGTTGAACAATTGCCTCACAAGATTCCTCTATATGGGACGTTGGTGGGTACATCTACTCTGTTTTTATCTCCCTTAACCTCTTTTTTCAACATTCTATTTTTGCCTGGTCATTTTTCTTTGTCTATATTAGTTTATACTTGTATAGAGACCGTCGATAAGTGGATAAATAGGTGTAGATAAATTATTCGCTAGAAGAATGTGCTTTTAAAAATTGAAGAATCAAATTGGAAATTGCACCATGTGAATGTTGCCATTTTAGCATGGTTAAGGTCATATATAGGCATTGCAAGATAATTATCTGGCTAGGTAGTACAAAGAATATATCAGTGTACACAATGCCATTCTCTGCAACTCTGTCCAACAAGTGGTATCGAAGTCAAGTTGTCATGGGTTCGAGCTGCGGGAGTGTCATCTCAAGGGAGACATTGTTAGTGAACACGATGTCCCTCCCTACAATTGCTCTAAAACCGGGCCTATTGGTTCTTTGTCGAATGCCATGAGGACATAAGTGTGAAGCCCTCCCCAACAACAATTGATTTTAGGAGAGATGTTGGAATTCAGTACAACGTAACATATGTAGGGATGCTAGACATAGACCAATGTAACTACATGAAATAATATAGTGTCAAACAACTATCCAACCTTTAAAACCCTTCAATTTTTCTATTAGCGGCAATTAAGTACAAGTTTTGGTACTTTTCTTGAGGGGTTTGAGTTTGTGCCAGTCCCACTTTTTTCTTATTCCTACCTAGTTGTTTGAGTGGCATATTCTTCTTTCATCTCTCATCCATGATGCATATTATTCTTCATTTTCCTCTATAACGCCGTTCATTTTCTCATTTGAAAAACTGTGACTGGTTCCGTATTTTTTATTATGCTTTGTGATTGCTTTCTGCTGATGTACGAAGATTTCTTGAATTGTTTTTCCTGCACCTCTGGAGCAACTATCTGTAGACTATAGTTGATTCTTATTTCTGTTTTTTAATTTTATTTTTTTATGTACACTTATTTCTGTGTAGGTTGGTTTGTTAAACTTAGAAAATGAGGACTTTGTCAGAAAAGTAGTGGAGAATACTCAGAGTACTTTGCAGGTGAGAAAGCCTTCAATCTTGAAAGTGTGTTAAGACATCTTCTTCTAGTTTATGTTTTGCAAATTCAAAGATTTGTTTTTGCAATTGTATTTCTCAAATAATTTATAATTCATTTTATATCACCATGCTTGTTCAATAATGTTTTTGCAATTTTTGTTAGAAGTTCTTTTATCTCCCTTCTTTTCACTTATGATGACTGCTTAGCCAAATGTATCTGTGGTTATAGGTGGAATTGCGATTTCTGGTAATGAGGCCGTCAATACCATCTCAATATCAGGGGTAGACATATACGACCACTTGAAAATTCATTGAATAATGAGAGATTTGGATTTCTTTCTCTTTTTGAGTTTTAGTATAAGGAATTTCAGTTTTGTTTGCTTCCAGGAAAGCTAGGGATGATAACCATGGCAAAAGTTCCTCTCAATAATTCATGTCGTTCTGTGAATTCACTATGAATGGATACATTTGAGCTGACCCTGGTTGGTTGTGTCCATAGGATGCTTGGAGTTTTAAGTTTCTAGGATTTCTTGCAGCGAGTTTTGGACGTGTATGTTTGGGGTCTTGTGCTTGCAATTAAAGCAACTGAAAAATCTCACAATGATAATGATTAACATGCTAATTAAGAAGTTATTGCAAGAAGGCTGAACTTCCCTTGTATAGAACTAGGAAGAGCGTTAAGCTCCTACTTTTTAGGCTAGGCACCTTGGTGGTTGATTTATTACCTTTTTTTGAAGGTAGAATTGGCAATGGGTTTTTTATTTTATTTATTTCACTTATGTCTGATTAAATCTATAATAAGGGCACAGATGCTACAAGAAGCCATCAACCTAATATATAGTGGACTGGTAATTGAACATGTAATAATGCTGAATTTTTTTGATATCAATAATTGCTTTAGGCTCATTTCTGGTTTATTTTCAGGATGCTCTAGAATCTGAAAATTGCAACAGCATTCGTATATTGATGCGGTTTCTCACTGCCATGGTTTGTTCACTGAACTGTTATTATTTTGTCATCCATGACTTGGTTAAGTTGAAGGCATAGTAACATTAGCATTGTGATACATTTGCAGAAAAAAAATCTTTCCCGAATATGAATTTTTCTTATTCTCCCATTTAGTTGAAATGGAAATGCAGAGAATAGAGATACAATAACTGATAAATTGAAATTATGGGAAATCCAGTTATTCACGTAATACCTGGATGTTTCTCATTCTCTCTCCCGATTTATTTTGGTTTATATATATATATATGAAGTTTAAGTAACCACCTTCACATTTCTCATTATTGACCACTAGAGATCCTCTGGTGCATGCCATATGGTTTTTGGCATTATGCATGTGGAAGTTTGCTTCTATTTTTGGAGTCATCATTAATGTATGGATGTTTATTACTAGTAACAATTAAGGGTTTTAAAGAATTAAATAATGTATTGCTTTTAAATTCTCAGTTCGTAATTCTTAGTTTGTTGCTTTCTCGTTCTATTGTTAATGCTGTTGTTTTGTTTCCTATAGATGTGCAGCAAAGTCCTCCAACCAAGTTCTTTAGTAGTTGTCTATGAAACACTATTATCATCTGCAGCAACAACAGTAGATGAGGAGAAAGGAAATCCCTCTTGGCAAGCACGTGCTGACTTCTACATAACTTGCATCCTAGCCTGTCTCCCTTGGGGAGGAGCTGAACTTGTCGAGGTATCTATTATTTATTTATTTATTTATTTATTTTTGTTGCTAAGTAGGTATCAATTATTTTTGCTTCTCAATTAACAAGTTATACCGGCCAATGATTTTAAAAGTAGTGTTACTTGAGATGGACATCTCATAGTTGCCATTATCAGACCACTGCTGTTTCTCTTTTGCTTGTTTCTCTTCTCTATGTTCTTGGTCTATAATGGTTTTTAGAGAAATTAACAACAGTTACCTGCTTTCTATTTTTAGATATAACTTGGCTTATGATATTTTTTGGACTTGTAATATGACTAGATTCGAAGTTTCCTTCACGTTACAATTTCTAGGTTGAATCTCATCTTGCAGTGAATTTTGATTAATTGATATGAAAATAAGAAGCAAAAAGGATTCATGTTTCATAATGATTTGTCAATTTGACAGATAGAAAATCCTTGTTTCTTTTTTCTTTGACATTTCTTCCCCTAAAATATAGTTTTTTAAAGCCCTAAGAGATTTAGGTTGAAATATGCTATTGTTTGCTGCTCTAGCTTTATTTTGTTGCTTGTGATTAGAGTAGAAATGAGCTTTTGGAAGTCGTGCTGAAGAGACTTTATGCTTTGATCGAGTACGTACTTAGTGTCTCGTTTTTAGATTTATTAAAACATGATGCTGAGGGAGACGGAAGTAACGCACTAATCCACTATCTATGTTGTTCTTAGATCAATGATGTTGAGGGTTGTATTGCGAAATGGATTTAGAAGTTTGTTGTCCACTGTAGGTTGGGGTGCTGCAATTGAAACGGAATGTTCAATGCTACTTACAAAAATGTTTCCGTATTGCTAACAAATTCCCAAATAATGAGAGAAGTTTTTCATAGACGAAATAAGATGGATGGATTGGAATGGGAAAATATAGTGACTTTATTTTAATGTTCAGATTTGCTTTTCAATGGGGGGGGGGCGTTCTGGGTAAATTTCTGGGAACCCATTCTGGGTTCCTAGAATTACTGACGATATAAATGTTTTCATGGTGATTCGTTTTCATGCATTTTTTTTGATAATTATTTGAATGCATTTACGTGTGCAAGTCACTGGACTCTTAATCTTGAAAAAATAATGATAAATAAAAACCACTTGAAGTTTATCTGTTTGATGACAAAGCTGTATAATGCGCAGCAAGTTCCTGAGGAGATTGAGAGAGTTATGGTTGGTGTGGAAGCCTATTTGAGAATTAGAAGACGTGTTTCTGATATCGGTTTCTCTGTTTTTGAGGGTTTTGATGACACGGAGAAAGCTCACGACGAAAAGGTATTTAGTGATGAAAAGGTATTAGTGCTTGTAATTGTTCTTTATCACCTGATAAGTGCTGGATGCTGTAAATTTTCCTATATTTCTTTTTGGTAAGAAACCAGAATATTACCAAGAGTGAGAGGTAGAGGGTAGAATATGAGATTTAACAACTTTCTATTTGAAGATGCAATTTTGATTTCTGCATCTATTTGAGTCTTCTTTCCTCCTGGAGCGGTATATGTGGTTTGGAAACATGCCTAGTTGCTGGGTCTCTGAAACTGAGTTTGTATGTTTTGTTCCTTTGGTGGTGGTGGTGGTGTTTTCTTTTTTGGGGGGTGGGGGGAGCAGTTCGGCTGCGCTATAGTTGATGCGACCTTAATCTCATGAAGTTGATACTTTTTTTTTAGGCTGTCTGCCTATTCTACACATAAGAAGTGTCAAGTATTAAACTTTTTTTTTTAGTAGATAATCGGTTGCAGATTCTTTACTTTCATTTTTTGTCATTTAATTTTATGTCCAGGATTTCTTGGAAGATTTATGGGGACGGATCCAAAATCTGTCCAATAGCGGGTGGAAACTCGAGAGTGGTATATTTATGTTTTTCCTTGATTCTGTCTAACTTTAATTCTCTTTATTGTTATTCACATCTATTTGGTTGTGTTTTTCTCATATGATGTGGTTGATGAATCTTCTTGTTTATTTCTCCAATAAGCCAGCCTATAAATTTGCAATCTTGAAATGACCTCTTGGCTGATGCTACAAAGTACAATGAGTATTCAACCTCTGGTGGTTTTAATGCAGTATCCAGCCTGTAGTGGATTTTGATAGATTCTTTTGCAGTGAAAGAAAGTTGGCTATTTGTGGGTACTATAATTATATTTTTTCAAGTGTTGTGAAGTTGATAAAGCCTCAATTCAAAGGTTGCTTTTTGAAAAGTCAATTAGAATTGTTATTCATAAACTTTTATGTGAATTTGCGGGACTTGAGTGGAATCTATTTTGCCTTGCATCCTGCAAGGATTAAGTGAGCAAGTCCAAAATGAGGAAAGCTTAGTTCAATATTCTTGTGAGAATCTTTTATGTTGTTATGGACCCACAATATACTTTGTGTCTCTGGAAAAGTAACTTGTCATAAAATGACAATTGACTACGACCTTCTTGGTATGATTTCATTCCATGCATGTCCTGTCATCTGTGTTGATCATTTAAAACTTAATGAACACAAATCCTCAAAGTGGTGGACTTTCTCATCTTCTATTTATTGTCTCATGTGATGCATTTGAGGAAGAACTTCTGTTGATAGACTTTCACCCTCTTATTTAGTTTGCAGATAAAAAGATTCACTGTTTACGGAAGATGATGATGGATAAATTGACATGGTAGCTACTAGCTGCATGGATTACCTTTTGATGGAATGATTATGCATTATGATTTATTTAACTTTTAATATGCTGATGTTCACATCAATAACAATACAGATCAATGCCCCAACTGCATACAACAAGTGACTCCAACATGACCTTTTCTATTTGATATTTTATGCTATCATTAATCTACTTAAAAAAGATAAGCGTAAGATGAAATACAACTGAGTGAAGATAGGGATGCATTTATGGCCGTGTTTTCTATTTCCTTCATTTTAATGCGAGGTAGATAGGAATGCACTTATGGCTATTTTTTTTTTCCTTTCATGTGTTTTTATTTTCCCTATAAATTTGGTTCTTGCTACACTATCGTCAATTTCCAATTTTTTTATTTATGGGGTTATTATTATTTTTGCAATAAAATTAACTTCATTTATGATATGAATCACAATTCACAACAGTAGATAATAAAAGATAAGGGAAATAGTAACTTTGATGGGAATTTGGAAAGGAGCGTAAGAGTGGCTTGCTGGGCCCATTGGGCTACTAGTGTTAGAAAAGTTTCACATGAACAACAGAAGGCGCAACAATAGAATAGTATCAAAGAAAATCGATTTCACACATTTTCTATAATTAGCCTCCAAGATCGTAAGTACCCAAATGTGATGAGTGTGGTATTCAGTTGACCTTGCCTTCGGGCAAGCAGGCCAATCTCTTTGGCTCCCCTTCGAGCAAGTGGGCCCCAAACCCCACTCCTTGGCTCTCCTCCGGGCAAGTGGGGCACCGGGCCATTCTCCTTTCCTCTGGGCAAGTGGGCTACCACTATCTCCAGCACGGTCCTAGGCCGTAGCAGGCCTAGGCACCTTGGCACTCCTTGGATCTCCATGGCCTACGGTTTACATTATCTCTAACATCAACATGGTCTTAGGTCCGAAACAAAATCTAGGAACCTCTCTGCTTGGGAGCAAAGAGACATGTGATTTGAAGGCTAGAACTCGAGAGTTTGTCAATGGAGTGGCTCTAAGCAACTCCAGTTGACCGGTTATAGAGAGAGAGTATCATCTCACCAAGACGTAGAGCTCCCATAAGTTTAGGAGCAGGCATCTAGCTGACCAACCGGCACACACCTGCAAATCGTATGATATGCTATATGATACTCTCTTAACATATAATACGTCCTCGGGAAGTGATCCAAGCTCGGTATTTGAACCCGAAACTATCGAACCAATGAAATTTTGACGAATCATCGAAACTTGCTGCCCAAGTAAGGCGACCACCATGTTCATTGTGGCGACCGTCAATAGAATCTCTTGGAAACCTTAGCAAAACGTGGCGACCGCCACCATTCATCATAGCGACCGTCATAGAACTTTGTGGAACCTTTCAAAAGCATGGCGACCGCCAACTCCAAATGGCCTGACGTGTCCCTAAAACGTGGCAGCATTTCATTGGCTGATAAACTCTATAAATATCGCACATCTGGTACGTTTTTCAAAAAAAAAAGAGAATTGGAGTGTGAGGTTAGTGAATGAAACTCTATCAAGACGCCAAGCAATTCCGAGCCCCGACACCGAAACCCTGCCAAAATACCGAGCTCCGAACCTCCTACATTGAAGCCTTGCTTAGATAACCACTCGAGGATTGACTCATTGAAACACATTCCCTACTTGAGGATTCCCCGGCAATTTAGGTAACTCGTTTGGATTCCTGGTCTTTCTAACTCCATTTCCTCTCTCTTGGAGTAATCGTGTTAATTTTCAATTTCAATTTGCATGCTTCTTTTATTTACGTAGTTAACCTTGTTTATTGTTTAATTTGCTTTCTCTAGTTTAATCTTTTAATTAATTGCTTTGTTTACACATCCACACTAAGCACATTAAATAAGTGCTAATATATTTTGGTAATTACAACTTATAATAATGTTAATTGTTATTATCAATGCACTAACATTTATGTGAATATAATTGTTAATATTATATTCACATTTTCTAATAATCGCTCAGTTATTTATTTTTCATTTTCTTTGTTTTCTTTTTATTTTCCTCTAGTATTAGTTTAATTTCCTTTTAATATTTCTTTTTCTTTTCTTTTCTTCCCCCTTTATATTTCTAGCATTTATCTTCTTGTAATAATTAGTTCAATGTAGCTTTTTAATGTTATAGCATTTATTTTCTTTTCTTCTTTTTAATTAGTTTAATTTCTTTTTACTAGCACTTTTTTTTGGTTCCTTTTCTTTTCTTAAATGCTCCATTTTAGTTTTCCTTTTAGCTTAGTATTTCTTTTATAGCTTTCATTTTTCATTTCTTTCCTTTTTCTTTCAATACTAATGTAATTTCTTTTTCTAGTATTTTATTTTCTTTGCTTCTTATAATGCTTTTATTTAGTATTTTTTTTCTTTTAATATTAATTAATCTTTAATGCTAACATGCTTTTTCTATTCTTTTTATGGTAATGCGGCTTTATTTTTCTTTTAATGTTCCATCCTATTATCTTTTCTTTCTTTTTAATGTTAGCTTAAATTAATTTCTTCTAGCGTTTTTTTTCTTTTTCTTTTCTCTTAATATTAGTGTAATTTCTCTTTTAGCACTTATTTTATCTTTTTTTTTCTTTCATTTTATTAAATCCAAAAAATCATAAAAGGTTCTTAAGCTATATTTAGTTTTCTTCTCTTTTGTTTTCTTTTTTTTATTTTTTATGAATAGTTAGGTTTTCTTTTAATAGTTTAAATAAACATTTTTCAACCTTTTCATTTAGCATTATTTTCT
>JAOTRH010153360.1:0-13186 GCA_034768845.1 Heliamphora exappendiculata | reverse complement strand
TCAAGACATAATTTGAGTTAGGGCCGGGAGTTCAGTCAGGACCTTTAGTGGAATAAGTTCTGGTTCGTACGGAAAAGAATCTAGCTCGGGGACAGAGTTAGGGATATTCGATTTTCTTGTACGGTTAGCCTGAGCTCTATACTTTCTCGTGATCCCTCACGTAGCCCATTATATGAACGGATATTTTTCTTGTTGGTTTCGATAATTATTTAATTTAATTTGAATACCGGTATTTTCGCCGAGGACATTCAGAAATTAAATTAAATTAATGAATGGCGGTTTTGGTATTTGGCACACTTAGGGATTACTCCATAAGTGGCCGGCCCTAGGAGATGATGGGTTTGATTATTTATGTTATATATATATATATATATATATATATATATCTTCATATTCTTTTAAGGAAGAGAGAATATATACTTAATATAATTTTTAATATATTCTTATATATATTAAAAGGAGGCTTTTAATTAAACCCTAACCCTAATACTCCTCCCATAGCCGCTGCCCCTCTTCTCTTTGGCAATTCATTTTGCCTTTTTGGAGATTATTGTGTGAGAAGAAACCAAAAGGAGGAAGAACTCTTCGATCGGTATCGGTGCCCACACATTGTGATCGTCGTAGTGCGTCCGGGACATACGTGAGAAGGTTGCAAAGTCATCTTCAACGTATTCGGGACTTCTTAAAATTTTTCAAGAAGTTTCATAAAGGTATTAAGCTATTAATATCAATACAGTTGTTAGTTTTCATGAAAAATGCGTACGTCATTTTTTACGGTCACAAACTCGGTTCAAAAATTTTTTTTCCGCTCCAACATTATCTATAGGATGGATGCAGCATCAGAGGCCCATAGATGAGAGAGGAATTATCAACCCACGTGATCTGGCCATAAATTTTGATGACCCTGAGATAAATTGAGAGACTCCGATCGCTATAACCAATAGAGTACAGATGGGGCCAACTAACGCCTGGCATGCCGAGGTGTAGTGGCGCTGCTACAATATCACCAAGGCGACTTGGGAATGCGAGTCAATTGTCTGCCACTTTTATCCACGTTTGCTCGTTTAGATATTAGCACGATAGCCTTGTACTTTTTGCCTTTAACATGAATATTGTATGTGTACTGTGTGAACTTTTGATAAACTTGTATTGACTATGAGTTGAAATAAAATAGAAATCTTTGATGTCAAAATCTTTATATGTAGATCTGTAAACTTCAACCTAACTTTACAAAATCTTAAATTACAACAAATAATTAAGAACTAGAATAACTCCCAGAATTATAACACTCTTTTTCTTTAGAATGGTTGGTAGAAGACCTAACCACCGACAAGAAAATGGGCTAACAGACGATGAGGTACCAGGACTAGCTCAAGTGTTACGAGAATTGGCCGCTAGCATCAATTGCCCGCATGTACGTGACCGAGCCTGGTTTCTATCAGAACTAAGGAGGCAACGAGCCCCGACATTTCGAGGGGGACTAGAACTGAGCGACGAAGAAGAATGGCTAAGAGTAGTCAAGAAATCATTCAACTCGATGGGAGTCCAGGATGAGACCGATCGAGTGGCTTTAGCTGCCCACTTGCTGGAAGGAGAAGCTGATCATTAGTGGACTATGGTCACCAACAACTAGGAAGTAGTGACTCTAACATGGGAGCGGTTTGAGAGTCTATTTTTGGAGAAATATTTCCCAACTGCTTTCAGTCAAGGGCAGATTCGAGAATTTTTGGAACTTAAGTAAGGGACAATAACTATGACGCAGTATGTGAATCGTTTCAAGGAATTGAGCCGTTTTGCCACAACCATCATACCAGACAAAGAATGAAAGGTGCGAAAGATCGAATGGGGCTTGGAGCTATCCATCTGAGTAAAGGTGATCTGCTTACAGCTTCCCACCTACACAGGTAGTACGCGCAGCCTTGTTAGCTGAGACAGAACAAGCAGACTCCAGTAAGACATGGAATCAGAAGAGAGGAAGTGCCAGCTGTGGAGGACCGATGAGGAGCAACTAAACATTTATTCCCAAGAAATTGTATCACCGAGAGTACCAACAAGGATGACCAAGGGAACCCCCCAAGACATCCGCGGTGTGCTTTGAAAGTCGCCAACCAGGACATAAAAAGTATGAGTGCCTACGCCTCACTCAGAGGAATCCAAGCAATCAACCCTAACAATGGAGGCAACCTCAGACCCAGCAGCCTAGGTTCCCACAACAAGTCCAAGTCACTAGGCCAACTACTCAGCCGCAAAATGGAAGAGCAAGACCACCTCTCAACAAGAATCAGAGACCACAAGGAGGCTTGGGCAATGGGTTAAAGACTGAAAATCCCAAGAACAACAATGGAAATCGACCAGTGGGAGGACGCATCTTTGTGCTGCAGGAAGAAGAAATGGAAAACACCCAAGTTATACAAGGTATGTTCGTATTATTCAATACCTTAGTGAAAGTACTATTTAATTCCATAGCATCCCATTCTTTTATATCTCTAGCCTGTATGAAGTCCCTGCTCTTAGAGCCCGATGCATTAGAATAAACCCTAAGTGTCGTCACACCCTTAGGAAATTGAACCCAAGTAAAACTCTATCTGTAAAGCTTGCACGTTACAAATAACCAATACCCTTATGAATTGTGATATATGAGTTATGGATTTCAGTGGCTATGATGTGATTCTCGGGATGGACTGGCTATCGAAACACCGTGCTATCATGGACTGTCGACAAAAGAAGATATGGGCACAAGCGGAAGACGGCACTACTGTGCAAATTCAAGGAGAATGATGCGAGATCTTGACCCCGAGTAGTACAAAGGACTACAAATCGAGTAACTTCGTAGGGAGATTGACATGTCTACTTGCTAGTACAAATGTCTCATCAATCCCCAAGTTACCCCGAGTCGTGTGCGAATACGAAGATGTATTCCCAGAAGAACTACCTGGATTACTCCCGCGTCGTGAGATTGAGTTCACGATAGAACTTCATCTTGGTACTGCACTGATTTCGATCGCAGCCCACCATATGGAAGCTGCTAAACTAAAGGAATTAAAGAACCAGCTCCAGGAACTGCTCAGTAAAGGTTTTATTTGCCCCAATACGTCACTATAGAGAGCGCCAGCATTATTTGCCCAGAAAAAGGATGGAACCTTGTGTCTCTGCATTGACTATCGTCTGCTGAACAAGGTAACAATCAGGAATCGATACCCACTGCCCCATATCGATGATCTCTTCGATTAGTTGTGAGGCTCAGCTTATTTCTCAAAGATCGACCTTCGCTCCGGATACTACCAGCTTTGAGTTAAGGAGGAGGATATACCGAAAACAGCCTTTAGAACCTGATACAGACATTATGAATTTGTAGTCATGCCCTTTAGTTTAACTAATGCCCTAATATTTTTCATGAGTTTGATGAATAAACTATTTCAGCCATACCTCAACCAATTTGTAGTGGTCTTCATAGACGACATCCTAGTATACTCCCGATCTGAGGAAGAACATGAACAACATCTGAGGATTATTTTGCAGAAGTTAAGAGATTCACAACTCTTTGCTAAGGTAAGTGTAAATTCTGGCTACGCGAAGTGAAATTTCTGGGACACGTAGTGTCTAAGGAAGGAATAACTCTGGACCCTGCCAAGGTAGAAGCTGTTTTGGAGTGAAAGCCACTTCGGAATATTTTTGAAGTTCGTAGTTTCCTTGGATTAGCAGGATATTACCAAAGATTTATCCAAGATTTCTCGAAATTGGCACGCCAAATGACCAGATTAACGCAAAAAGGGGTGAAGTTTGACTGGAGTGATAAGTGTAAATCGACTTTTCAAGAGCTCAAGAGAATATTGACCAGTGCCCCGATCCTGATCATACCCGAACAAGAGGTTGTGTATACGGTGTATTGTGATGCATCAAAGGACGGTCTAGGATGTGTACTAATGCAGAACGGAAGGGTAGTAGCTTACGGATCAAGACAATTGAAACCCCACGAGCAGAATTACCCTACCCACGACCTGGAGCTTGCAACAGTAGTGTTCACATTGAAGTTATGGAGGCACTATTTATATGGAGAATGGTGCAAACTTTTTACCGATCACAAAAGTTTGAAATACCTGTTCACCCAAAAGGATCTTAATATGAGACAATGCCGCTGGATGGAGTCTTTAGAGGACTATCAATTTACATTAGCCTATCACCTTTAACCGAAAGATGAGAAGCGCGATGGCTTGTATAGCCTCAAGAGAATGGAACATGATAGGAACGCTCAACGAATTTCGACTCTAACCATTAGAATCGGAGAATGGAAGCAATTTGTGTCTAACAGTGGCGACAACGAATCTCCGTCAGTAGATCGTTGACTAGGAGTTCAAATTTATTCGAAGGCATCTGATTACGGAGGAATTAAAGCCAGGATGGGTAGTCAACAAACATGGGTAGTAGACATACCAAGGACGACTTTTCGTCTCGAATGTCGAGAATCTGAGAAGAGAAATCCTGAAGGAGCACCACCAATCACTTTTTGCTGTCCACCCTAGAGAGCCAAAGATGTATCATGATCTGAAGAGGCATTATTGGTGGGATGGCATAAATAAGGATATAACAAGTTTTGTAGCCAAATGCCTTACCTGTCAACAAGTAAAAGCCGAACACCAAAGACCAAGATGGACCCTCAAACCCCCGGAGATACCTCAATGGAAGTGGGACAATGTTACCATGGACTTTGTCTCCAGACTACCGAGATCACCAGCAGGACAAGACTCTATCTAGGTAATCGTAGATTGCCCCACCAAATCAGCATATTTCCTACCAGTTTGAACTTTCGAAAGCCTGAGACCCTAAGCCAGAACTACATTCGGGAAATCGTACATCTTCATGGAATTCCACTATCTATTGTGTCAGATTGAGATCCACGTTTCACCTCACAATTCTGGCAGAGTTTACAAACTGCCTGAGGAACGGAGCTTTGCTTTAGCACCACCTTTCACCCGCAGACTGGTGGGTAATTTGGGCGTATAATTTAGACACTGGAAGACATGCTTCGAGCCAACGTCATGGACTTCAATGGACACTGGGAGAAACGCTTGTCGTTGGTCGAGTTTGCTTACAATAACAACTACCAATCCAGTATTGGCATGCCGCCATATGAAGCTCTTTACGGAAGACTGTGACGTTCGCCGATTTGTTGGACTGAAGAAGGAGTATATGCACCTCTTAGACCAAACTTAGTACAAGAGACTACCGAGAAGATTCGACTCATTCAGCAACGAATAGCCACTGCACAGAGCCGATAAAAGAACTATGCAGATCAACGATGAAGGCCACTACGATTTGAAGTAGGAGATCATATATTCCTAAAGATTCAACCACGAAGAGGGGTCAACGCTTCGGCCAAAAAACGAAGCTAGCTCCAAGATACATAGGATCGTTCGAGATTCTAGCCAAGATTGGGGAAGTGGCATATCGTTTGGCTCTACCACAGCAACTAGCCAACATTCATAACATTTTCTATGTGTCGATGCTGAGAAAGTATGAACCTGACCCTACCTACATTCTGGACTAGAAGGAACTCCATGTTGATGAAGATATCACATTCAAAGAAGAACCGGTAAGAATTATCGATCAACGAGACAAGATTCTTAGGGCCAAAACCATTCCGCTCATTCGAGTCCTTTGGAAGCACAACGAGATTGAAGAATCGACATTAGAGCGGGAAGAAGCTACGAGGATAAGCCATCCCTAGTTGTTTGCAGATTGAGGTACGATATAAAATTTTTGAGGATGAAATTTATTTTAGGGGGTAGATTGTAACAACTTGGTTCAAACCCTAGTATTAGCGACGGATAGACAATGAGAACTCAGGTCGCTACATGAATAGCAGAAATCCTAATTAACGCAAAAGCCCTAATTTGACCTAGAAACCCTAAAAAGACCAATTACTCGGAGGTAAAGCCCTAATACTCAGAAAAGTCACGGGATAGCTTAAATTAAGTAAATAACATAAAAAATAAAATAAAAAATAAAAAATTCTCATAATTAGGATAAAATGACCATTTTGCACATAGTACAGCAAAAAATTCTAAAAATAAAAAATTTGAGACATGGATACCCAAAATCATATATTTATTTAAAATTAATTAATAAAAGAAAAAATAACAATAAAAATGACAAAAATACCCTTGCATGGCCAACCACCTTGGAAATTGTGCCCAAAAAGTTACTTTTTACCTTTTTGAGCTTAAAATGAGAAAAAGATGTATAAATTAAGTATTATTATAACCTAATATATTTTTATACAAGTAATATATATAATAATATAGATGAAAAAATAGAAATAATATAATTATTAAAAGTCTCAACAAAAAAAATAAGTCAAAAAGTCAATTTTTGTCAAACTAGCTTAATTTAGCTTAAAAGACTATATCTATTTAATTAATTGCCATCAAAATTATGATAAATCATGAAAAGACTAAATTAATTATAAGCACATTAATATAATTGGGTTTAGTTGGTTTAGATACCAAAAAGATACATAAAATTAATATTTTATGTATTTTTTTTCACTAAATGGTACCAAAACTCAATTTAAACCCTAAATTTAATACAAAATTAGATTTTCACTGCCCCAAATCTGCCCTTAGCCGACTTCCCTTGCTGCCAAATCTAAAAATATTGTCCTCAAATATCACTCACCTCCCATGCAACCCATGAAAATTGAGAAAATTTAAAATTTTGCTTACTTGTAATAATTAAGTCTCCATTACAATTTTGTTATAAAAATACACCAAACACCCCATTCTCCCCTATGAATTTTGGCTAAGAAAGAGCTGAGGGAGAGCTACCCATAAATATTCTAAGTGTTTTCAAGAAGAAGGAGAGAAGAAGAAAGGAAGAAGGAAGAAGGAGCTAGGGAGGATCAATGAGAAAGCAATAAAGCTAAGTCCCACTCTTTTTCAACCTTTAGAGAATTAAAACAAGTAACGAAATTTCCTAAAACCTTATGTCATACTCTCATGAAATAGCCTTCAATCCATCTCTATAATCAACCCTAAGAATATAAAACAAAGATTAACTCAAAAAGGTGTCGTAGGAGTAGATTGCGGACTATTCGTGTAAGATTAAGCCTTTCATGTGCTTGCATGTGAATATTTTTGAGTTTAATGGCTTGAATATTTTTTGGAGTTTTGATTTGTATAAGTATAAGACATGCATGCCAAGAAAATACATAAAAAATACACACAACATGAGCTAAGCTACCAAAATCCTAGATAACCTAATTTTTTAGGCTTACCAACATTCTGTCATGAATTTTAAAATATCATAACTAATTGTAGAAAAATGATCTAAATGTGATTTTATGTCCAGACCTAGATTTTTTAGTTCTCTTTCATGAAAAATTATTTTAAAGTGATTTCGTTGAGTATAACTCCAGATATTTTATTTTTTCCAAAGAGTATCAGATCATGACCACTCTACATTTCAGACCTAAAAACTCTAAGTTAGAGTGAGAACCTAGCTTGGGTCAAAACCTAAAACTTGTAGAGAACATGTTTATCTTACGTTCCTTCAAAAATGAGCCAAACATATAAAGCCTTTATAGGTCAAAATCCTTCCCAAAGTCACTATTGAGATTCAGTAACTGAACGAGCCCTCTACACACATTTTTGTGAGACCAAAATCCCAAGTTTTTAATAGCCAAATCCAAAAGTGGTAAATATAAAAAATATAGCTAACATATAAACCAAATATGAACCAAAAATTAGCCTAAAATACCCTCGAATGGTACCCCAAAGGTTTTGAGCATTCTCTGTTGAAAACCAATTCTGCAGACCCTTTTCAGGCTGACTGAACCCACTTTATAAATTGGCCAAAAACACCTATTTGTTATCAACAATGTGCCCTAGAACAAAATATGAAACTTGTAGGGAACACCTTCAACTAAAACCCCCTAAAAATCAGAACCATATCCCTTGAATTGATACCCCAAAATCGTGGCCAATTGAGGCCCAAATTCTGCATTTTCCTCTGTAAAATGCTGAACGATTTTCACTTAATCAAAATAAATGACCTTTTTGCACTAGGATTTGACCTTAGTGTTAAACATGAGAGTTGTAGAAAATATTTTTATCTAATTGGTGTTCAAAAATTAGAAATTAAATCCATGCCTAGGTAACTTAAAACACTACTATAATTTTAAAATTGACAATTAAACACTTACTTAAATTTGGCCAAGTGCTTGATTGACATGTTACTTTATGAAACTTGAATATATAGACTTTGCTTGATTTGTGTGAGTGGAATGTATATGAAATTAACAATTTGATGATTAAAAACCATGCCGATATGTTAGATTCATATAACTTGAATTTAGACTATGCTTCGTATAATTGTACTTTCTGTTTTAGTGAGTTGTACCTTGTGCCATACCGTGTTTAAATGCCATGCTATAATTAATTGTACATGATAAGCATATTAAACATTATGAGCATTCCTACATTTTATCTTGGGTTATCGGAGTCCCTTTCGGACCTTTCATTTTGGGTTGGGTGATATGAAAATTATTCTTCTGTGATTTTAGATCTAGGGCATCCTTGGTTGCCAAATTTGAAAATGAATTGGGAGATTGTTTATTATAAAAAGGGGGGTTAGGCACTAGCTTTTTAATTAGACTTTGGATTGACGCCTAATGAGCATCCTGGTCATTAATGTGGGATTGATTGGCCTAGAATAAGGATGGACAAATTTGGAAAGCTCGCCCCCACGCTGCTGCTATTGTGTAAAATAGCTAAGGCATGTAGCCAAAGCGAGGGTTTACCTTTCGCAACGAGGTGAGGATAGGTTTGGTGGTCAGGTCCCATCAAGTCTACTCTGTAATTCCTGATGTGGAATTCATGATATTGTTCTTGAAGTACATTGGGTTGGGTAACTGCATTGCATTCATCTGCATCATGCACTTGCGCAATTGTTACCTGCTGAAAATGATAAATTGTTTATCTCTTTGATCTTAAACTTTACATTGGGTATTATACAATATGTATTGTATGATATTTTGTTGTGAGTTTGTTAAACGATTTAGGAAATTTGCTTCTGGGCTTCGGCTAATGACATTCGTGCCACAGGTGAAGAAGAAGAACAATTTGAGGAATAAGTGTTCGTGGAAGAAGAAGACTTCGAGGAGCGGGGTGAGTGGCAAGGGCCAGTCGACCCCTACAATGCCACTTGAAGACTTAAAAATTTTCTCTTTTGTTCTTTGTTTCAGTCTTCGCGAACATTTTGCAATTTTTGTTAAACTTTTTAGATTACTGTAATCGTTAAATATTTCTGATCAAGTTCTGAACATCTAATGATGTAATATTTATTATATTTAATTATGAATGCATGGCTAGAATATTTTTCTTATTTATAGTTACGTATGTCCCAACGTGCCCGGAGGAGGGGGCGTCACAAAAATATAAGGTCCCCAAATCCTTCTCAATTTTTAACACTTGTTTATCAGGAAACTCAAACTCGGGTTCTTCTTCTCCTTAAATTGGGTGGTTGGCCAAAAACTCTGCAACAGCTCTCCCTTTAATGGATTTTCTTATGACGTACTGCAAGTCAAATTTAACTAGCTTGAGCAACCAACTGGCCAACTTCCCTATCAGTGCTGGCTTCTCAAAGAGGTATTTGAGCAGGTCTATCCTTGAGAATATAACAACTTGATATTCTAGCATGTAATAGCGTAACTTCCTGGATGGCTAGACTAGCGCACAACAAGTCTTTTCTAAAGGCGTGTATCGACGCTCATAATCTGTCATCTTCTTACTCAAATAGTAGGTAGCTCTTTCTTCCTTTGCTTCGTCTTCTTAAGCAAGCATACACCTCATCATCGAATCAGTCACTGATAGATATAGTATCAAAGGATTGCTGAGTTCTAGTGGTGACAGAATTGGAGGGTTTTGTAAGTACTCCTGTATGGCTTCCAAAGCATCCTAACACTGCTGATCCCACTGAAACTTGGTTTCTCTCTTCAAAATTTGGAACAGAGGTTCACAGGTAGTGGTTAGATCAGCAATAAATCAGCTGATGAACTAAATCTTCCCTAAGAAACTCTTTATGTCCTTTTTGGTCCTTGGAGAAGGCATTTCGAGGATAGTTTTGATCTTTAATGGGTCTACCTCTATGCCTCGCTGTGTGATCATAAACCTAAGCATCTTTCTTGTCATAACTTTGAAAGCACACTTCTGTATGTTTAGATGCATTCTGTACTTTCTGATTTGCTCGAAGAACTTCCTTAGTGCAACAACATGCCCTTCTTGGGTTTTAGACTTCATAATCATGTCATCCACATATACCCTACTTCCTTGTGTATCATGTCATGTAGTAACGTGGTTGCAGCCCTTTGGTAAGTTTCTCTCGTGTTCTTTAGTCTGAATGAAATGCCCCTATAACAATAGGTGCCCCAAGGCATTATGAAGGTAGTCTTCTCTCGATCTTCTAGCGCCATCAAAATCTAATTGTACCTTGAAAATTCGTCAATGAAAAAAAATAGCGCATTCTTAGCAGTGTTATCTACTAATACGTCTACGTGGGGGATAAGGAAGTCATCTTTTGGACTAACCCTGTTGAGATCCTTGAAGTCGACTCATACTCGGATGTTTCCATCTTTCTTCGTTATTGGGACAATGTTGGCAACCCACTTCGAGTACTCTGTGACCATAAGAAATCCAGCGTCTATCTACTTAGTAACCTCCTCTTTGATCTTGAGTGCCCAATCTGGCATGATCATTCTAAGCTTCTGCTTAACGAGTTTAGCATCGGGGTAAAGAGGGATTTGGTGTTGTACAATGTTAGAGTCTATGCCGAGCATATCTTTGTAGGACCACACAAAAATATCTTTAAATTCTTTTAATAAAAATATTAATTGTTCACATTCTTATAAAGACAGTGTAGAACCAACCTGAACTAGTTGTAGATCTTTTTCATTATTGAGATTTATTAAAATAGTCTCTTCAATTACAGGTTTAGCTCGCATTTCTTCTTCCTTTTCAATTAAAAGTTTTAATTCTTAGAGGATATTCTCTTCGAATTCATTAACATTTTTAGAATCATGACAAGATATTTGAGGCATAATAAAGTAAGAAAAATTCAGTTTCGTTTCATTGATTTGAAAAGGAGTTACAGCCTAAGATTCAAAACAAAAGGGGCTCGAAATGCTAACAGATGCATTCTTGAAAAACTCGTCGTTACAGACATTATTCACAGACTTGGTGAAAACAAATTCAACAGACTGGGACTCCAACTCACTTGTTACATCATGCATAGGAAAAGACTCAAAAAATTGACTATTTTTCATTTTAGTAGCATCCATGATAATTGTGGTGTAATCCGCAGGTGTGTCTGCTTCCATCATCAGTACGTCCTTATCTTCATCATTGCCTATACGCACCCAGGCCATCTCTTCATTGAAGAAAGAACCCAAATCTCCTTCCCTACAATGAACCACCCAGTTTTTTGGCACCTTTTAGTGAATCACTTCTGCCATAGTTCTGCTTCTTCCTCACTATGAGACAACTAATGGTAGAAGAAGATCTCCAGCCCCGGCAGCTTCTGTTTAGTTTTCTCCTCTATCTATGGTTCGGCTCCTCCAATTCTGTCTTGTACCCTAGTTCGTTTCCATGGCTATTATGGTGCACTAGGATTAGTTCTGAGAATCATTGCAAGTTCTTTCCCAGTCCAATTCTTGGAAAATAGGATATTTCCTTCATCATTGCTACAACCTTCGGGTTCACATAGTTTTCCTCCTCGTTCATCAGAGCTTAGATAGCTTTAGTCTCATCAAAGTCAAACCCACTTGGAAGGAGATCCTCCTCCCTATGCTGAATCTCGAGGAGAGGGGTAGTGTCATTGATTGGGTTTAGCAATCTAGTTTCACTCGAAATGGTGATAGTTACTCCCTCCTTGATCAGCTTTACCTTTTGGTGCAAAGTTGATGGAACTGCTTTAACTATCAGATCGTGTTGCCACGATCTTCCTAATAAAAGATTGAACAAGGCTGGCACATCGAGAACATGGAATTCTACCTCACTTTCTAAAGTTCCCACTATCACAGTGAAAGTTACGGATCCGGACACGTCTCTTCTCGTACTATCGTACGCACGCACCTCTTGCATGCTCAGCTTGAAGTCTTGCATCTTCAGTCCCAAACAGTAAATAGTTCGTAGTGGGCACACATTGAGAGTTGAAGTATTGTCAACCAAGATGACTGGCACCCATTTTCCCAAACAACGATCAGATGTAACGGTTTGTTGTGAGACGGTCCTTCGGTTGGAAAGTCTTTGTCACTTAAAGTGGTAACATTGGTCTACTTCTTGGGCATAAGCATCCCAACCAACTAATTAGGAGATGCATTGATTGGGATGTCTACATTGTTCAAAGCTTTCAAAATGGCCTGTCGGTGCTTATGGGATGCCATAA
This sequence comes from Heliamphora exappendiculata, assembly GCA_034768845.1. Taxonomy (NCBI): domain Eukaryota; kingdom Viridiplantae; phylum Streptophyta; class Magnoliopsida; order Ericales; family Sarraceniaceae; genus Heliamphora; species Heliamphora exappendiculata. Next base: position 748 of record JAOTRH010153360.1, on the reverse strand, counting down.
GTAACCCCTAAATGCTCACATTGGCTTGTGTTTTTTTTAGTTTCTTTAAAACTATGTCTTCCACTTCGTCGTTTGATTTTCCTTCTTGCTTCCTTGATTCTTCCATGCCCTTACTCGGTTGCCTCTTCTCTAATTGTGCAGGCTTAAAATGGTCCCACTTCTCGTCAGATGTTCTATCTGTTCTTCTGGTTTTCAAAGACCTTCAAATTGGTCAATTACTTCTCAAATTTCGACCACCGGGTATCCTTTCTCTCGAAAATCTCAGAAATTTTATGTACTGATCTTCCTCTAATTGTCTTCCTCGTTAATTGCTCCATCTCCCCAGGGATCCTCCTCAATTCTCATTACATTTTGTGAAAACCAATGAGATTCTTCACCGATATCAGTTTCTAACTTGAAGAGTTGTGGCAGTGATACCCCATCAAACGAGTCTTCATAATCATAGGGTGGGGGAGGACCCCAAGGATTCCACGGGCCTCCATTATCATATGATTTTTCCACAATCGGATGCCATTCTAGCACATCCTCTCCTTTGTTGTATTCTATATCCATGAACTCTTGCTCTATTTCTTTTAATTACCACATGTCGTTCTTGTTGGAGGCAAAATTGTCAAGATCATTGTTTTTTAAAATGATTAATCGGTAAAAATTAACTGGACGGGCAAACGCCGAAATGGGCTCCAGATAAAAATTTTGACGTCGAACGATAAAAAATAAACCCGTGCAACCAAAGTTAATTTAGAAGAAT
>JAOTRH010153349.1:0-13186 GCA_034768845.1 Heliamphora exappendiculata | reverse complement strand
GTTTCTTTGCTTGGGTTTTCACCTAGCAATGGCCGATCGAACGATGCTCTGTTCGCTCGAGCGGGCTTGTGGCAGAGAGTTAGGTTGGTGGGGACCGCTCGAGTGGAGCCCTATTTGCTCGAGCAAACAGCTTAACATGAGATTCTATAAAGACAGCTCATATCCTAATATTCGAGCAAAAGCATATTTTACTAGTTTCTTCTCTCTCTCTCTACACAAAAGCTCTACATTCTCTTTAGCTTTTTAATGGGTCCGGGCTTGGTTTTTAGCGATCGGATAGTGGATTCTTGTTATCCTAGCCGAGGGCTTCATATTCACCTGATCGGAGTCATACTTTGTTTTCTCGCCGAGGTAGGATCCTGGACTCTCATGTCTTAAAGGGGTTGTGAGACCCTATTCTGTTTCTTTTTGAGTAATATATATATATTCAACGTATTCATTCATATTTATATATGTTTTGATGTATGTTTGAGTTTAAATATCCATGCTCGGTTGGTTCTTGGGGTTGTTGGGAGTTACGGTTCGAATTTTAAAAATTCAAAAATAAAAAGATATTTTGGAGGCCTATAAATATCTGGAGTTAGATATTTTCAAAACTTACTAAGTTTTCTCCTTTTTATCTCTGCCTTCACTCTAACTTCTCGGGGACCCTGGACTTGGTTTTTTATGGTATAACAGCCGATCCTCATTGTTAGCATCGTGGTCTACACATCAATCCGGACAGAATTTTATTCCGACGAAGCTCAATTTTGCACGTGGATCGAGACGTTGAGTTTTAAACTCACTGAGGTACGATTCTAGACTTAAAGTTGTTAGAGGGTATTATATGTAATGCTATGCATCTTTACCATTTTATATTCATGAAAAGGTGTTCATATTTTGGGAAAAGTTGGAATTTTAGTTTAAAAACCTTTTTTCGTCATTTCGGTTGGATGAAAACGGTGTTGGATGTTTCTGTTGAGGCCTTTGGTGATAGGCTTGGACGCGTGTGAGTTCGAGGGTGTTGGATCGAAGCTTTGAGGCTTCATTTGGGTTTTAAAAGGGCTGATTCGTAGCTTAAAAACGTTTTATGTCTAGAGTCATTCAACTTGACCGGGAGAGTCGACTACCGGGAGAGTCAGTCGACTGGATCATGATTCTATGGGTTCAATCGACTGAACCCATAGGGTCAGTCGACTGAACAATGTTGGGTATTTTGGACCTTTTTCCAGTGTATTTTTCAGTCTACTGGAGGGTGGGTTCAACTTCTAAAACATTGTGATGAAAATATGTGTTGTATAAATTTTTTTGGGGGTAGTTTTTAAATGTTTTCCTTAGATGTACCGTGGCAGTAGGTGTGTTGAGTTGGGCTTCTATTGCTCCATGATGAAAAGTCTAAAAACGTGCTCAGAGTAGGTCCCTATGTGCCTTCGGGTTAATCCCCATAAACGAGGTTGGTGGGTGCTTAGTACCCTCGGGTTGTGAACCCGTAAACTAAGTGGTTGGTGGGTGCTTAGGGCCCTCAGGTTGTGAACTCGTAAACTAAGTCGGTTGCCTCTGTGAATGTCGTTTGTTGAATTATCGTAACTCCGTATAGAACTTGTCATTACTGAGCAGACCTTAAGTGGTGACTAGGGTAATGGACAGGAATTTATAGTTGTTACCTTTTTCTGTGTGGCAGAGTCGGTACATAGGATCACATTTTATCCCTTTCTCCTCGGCTGTGTGACTTGAGTGGAGAATACTATGTTTTTACTGCTTTCTCTTAACTGTGGCATGATATCTGTCAGGATGATATGCATAGTTTCAAGAATAAAAAATTGATGGTTTTTTAGAGAAAAATCTTTTAGCTCCTGTGGTTGAGGTTATGTGCTTATGATTGCATAACCTGCTTTATAGCTTTATGTAGTCTATTTTCTATTAGGCTTCGGCTCACGGTGTGGAATTTTACTGTAAAATTATTTTTAGGTGAGCATGCGGAGTTGACCTAGATGCATTGGTGATGGAAGATTTGTTGTAACTTTCCTTGTTTATGTGTGACATGTAGTTTACATGTGATGCCTGTTTTAGAAGGCGAGTTTTGTACGCCTTGAGGCGATATACTTATTCATGTATTAGAATGCATGTTTACTGTTTATGAGAGTTAACCTTTGGGAATCCTTTATCTAAATGTTATATTTTTAAGTTGATGGTTTCCAACTACAAATCTTATTTTCCTAAACGGTGTTATGGTGGGATTTCGCGTGACCCTTGAGTTTGGGGCGTGATAACTTCATATCAGAGCTCTGGGTTTGAATACCTAAGAGCCATGGGAATGAGGGTACATCACCATGGTGTGGATGTGCGTGTGCTTGATTGCCTGTGTCTTAGCGATTTGGTAACATACGCATGACAGCCATTCAGCATGATAGTGTGTATACGTGGATATGGAGGTTGGACCTTAGGATTGATTAGTCTTGCTTTCGGGCATTTGGATGAACAAACTTGGGAGCCATGTTAGAGACGCGTTTTGGGGACGTGATTTCTAGCAAGGAATCTAAGTAGGTTATCCGGAGTGACAAGTCTTTCTTGTTGGTTCTCCTCGGTATGTGAGATGTGATGATATGATCATAAGTAGATATGTGTTAGCATGCTTATGTGTATTATGTCTTTTACGTTAGCAATCACATGTTATATGGATGCTTATCCTGTTATATTTCTTTCGTATAGAGTTATGTTCATGCGGGAAGGACGAGGTCGAGGTCGAGGCCGTGGCCGTGATTTTGGCCGAAGGGACGTTCTACTCCCAGATGTTGGGGATGCTGATGCACCCCACAAACCTGTTGATGGGGGAGATCTGTTGCGTGAGATGGTCGGCTCCATTCGGCAATCGGCTGAGGCCACTAGGGGAAGGGAGAGAATACCTGAGCCGAGGGCGATGATCGCGATGCGTGAGTTTTGCCGTCTGGACCTTCCTACCTTTTCTGGAGATCCTAACCCCATAGTTGCCACTGAATGGCTGGAACTAGTTACCAGAATCTTGGATACGCTTCAGATAGAGGAAGATGATTTGAGGGTTACTTTTGCTACCTTCCAACTGAGGGGGAGTGCTCACATGTGGTGGAAGTTTGCCAAGACTACAGTTGAGGGCACTTAGGAGGCATTGACCAAGGTATTTCTGGAGAAATACTTCCTAGCGACATTGAGGGATCGCTATAGAGAGGATTTCCTTTTTTTAATGCAGAGGACAATGACTGTGATTGAGTATGAGGTTGAGTTTACTAGGCTATCTCGGTTTGCACAAGAGATCGTACCTATAGATGAGTTTCGTGCAAAGACATTCGAGAGAGGTTTGAGGTTCGCTATCTGAGATAGAGTGGCGGCATTTAGGATGCAGGTCTTTACAGAGTTGGTGGAGACCGCCATGAAGGTGGAAGACACTCTGAATGAGACGCGCAGAGACAAGGACAGTAGGGGTTCGCAAGATGGGGGGCGTGCACAATTCTAGGGACGCAAGGATAACTGTCGACGGACATCTGGTATGAGTTCTCATCCGGTGGGGTCATATCTGCCACAGTCTTCTGCACTTAGGTCTTCCGTAGCTTCAATGGGAAGGTCGTAGCAGAGAGAGCTTATTTATTTTAAATACAGATGGCCAGGGCATCGTGTGGCAGAGTGCCGTAGTCCAATGCTAGTTCAGGCACAGGCACAGTCGCAGGCTTAGGAGAGGGGGCCGGTGGTATGTTTTGTGTGCAGCCAGTCTGGGCACATCCGTAAGGACTTTCCTAGAGGAAGCAGTATCCAGAATACAGTGGGAGCACCCGTTACTCCATTTAGTCAGGGACGCCAATTATCCAGGTTCGCAGAAGGGGGCGCCTCAGTACAGTCTGGCAGACAGTCGACAGTTCAAGGCCATAGTGGACAGGCGAGAGCATATGTCCTTGTAGATCCCAATTCATCCAGGACACCGATCGTGCTCGATGCTGCTGCTACCACCTCCATGATCAGAGGTACTCTTCTAGTCTATAGATCATAGGCCAGTGTCCTTATCAACACGGGAGCATCGCATTTGTTTATGTCATATGCTTTTGCATCTGCTTTGGATTTGAAAGCAGACTTGTTATGCAGTGTTTTGAGCGTGGAGACCCCAGTCAGTGGGAGTGTGACATTGAGTCTTATATGTAGATCCTACGTGTTGGAGGTCATCGGCCGATGTTTAGAGTTTGACTTTATTATTCTAGACATGACCACATTTGATGTCATCCTAGGGACGGATTGGCTGACCACTTATCATGCCTTTATTGATTGCGATCGATGGAGGGTAAGGATTTATACACCGGCGGGAGATTACTTTTGCTTTATGGGTGACCGGGATGAGGGTTTGGTCTCTATACCCGGTGTTGTGCGGAACCAGGGCAACCTGGGTTCCCTATTTGCAGCTCTCATGTTGGATGAGGAGATTGGGGTTTGAGGAGCATTACCTCATGTGGATTGCGTCTATCCAGATGTCTTTCCTGACGATCTATTTGAGTTGCCACCGAACCGAGAGGTAGAGTTCTCTATCGAGTTGGTTTTAGGAACTGCTCCCATATCCATGTCGTCTTACTATTTTTCACCCGCTGAGTTGCGTGAACTCAAGGTACAGCTCCAGGAGTTACTGGATAGGGGGTTTGTGCTCCTGAGTACGTCGCCATGGGGAGCTCCTATTCTTTTTGCTAAGAAGAAGGATGGATCCTTGCGATTGTGTATCGACTACCAAAAGCTGAATTAGGTGATACTAAAGAATAAGTATCCTATGCCGAGGATAGATGATTTCTTTGATCAGTTGAAGGGGTCGAGTTCCTTCTCAAAGATTGACTTGAGATCAGAGTACCACCAATTGAGGATTAGGGACGAGAGCATAGCGAAGACCGCCTTTCGGACTCGCAATGGTCACTATGAGTTTTTGGTTATGTCGTTCGGTCTGACGAACGTTCCTGCTACGTTTATGGGTTTGATGAACTGGGTCTTCCATCCTTATCTGGACAGTTTTGCGGTGGTATTTGTGGATGATATTCTCATCTACTCACCCACTAGAGAGGCGTACAAGGATCACCTGTGTATTGTTCTACAGACTTTGAGAGAGCATCGCTTGTATGCAAAGTTCGAGAAGTGCGAGTTCATGATGTTTGAGGTAAGGTTGCTTAGATTCGTAGTGTCGACAGACGGAGTAACAGTGGATTCATCAAAGACAGATGCTATGATGGGTTGAGAGCGACTGAAGAACGTCTTCGAGATTCGTAGTTTTCTGGGTTTAGCAGGTTATTATCGGCGGTTCGTGAAGGATTTTTCGAGACTTGCCGCGCCGATGACGCATCTAACGTGGAAGGGAGTTGTGTTCATTTGGAGTGTGTCCTGTGAGTTGGCATTCCATGAGCGAAAGACAAATTTGACTAGCGCACTAGTATTGATTATCCCAGAGCGAGGCTTGGGGTATATAGTGTACTGTGATGCATCACATAACGGTTTAAGCTATGTTCTGATGCGGGGACGTAAGGTTGTAGCCTATGGTTCTCGACAGTTGAAGAAGCACGTGAAGAACTACCCGACACACGATCTGGAGTTGGCAGCCGTGGTCTTCGCCCTGAAGACATGGCATCACTATCTTTATGGTGAGCACTTCGAGGTTTTCTCCGATCACAAGAATTTTTGCTGAAGGACCTGAAGTTGCGCCAACGACGGTGGATGGAGTTGTTGGAGGATTATGATTTTGACTTGTAGTACCATCTAGGGATGGTCAACGTTGTGGCCGACGCTTCAGTAGGAGATCTCACTGGTCGTTAACATCTGTGGCTATATGTGAGTGGGATATGCTTGGAGAGATCGAGGAGTTTGATCTGTGTCTCAGAGAGACAGCGACGGGTGCCACCTTATTTTTAGTAGTTTCACGACCAGCGTTGATAGCACTGTGCTAGAGGTCCAGTAGATGGATCAGAAAGCTTAGATGATACGAGATCGTGTTGCTAGTAGAGAGGATACAGCATGATGGTTGTGGGTTCAGATCAGAGTTTGAGAATGGTCGGGAGGCTGTTTGTGCCTGAGTCATGCTGTACGAATATTCTACGTGAGTGTCATCATTCTCGCCTTGCTGTGCATCCGGGAGGCACGAAGATGCATCATAACCTACGTTGTCAGTTCTGTTGGATGAAGATGAAGAGAGATGTGATCCAGTTTATTTCTCGATGCCTCACATGTCAGAAGGTGAAGGCAAAACACCAGAGACCAGCAAGATTATTATAGCCATTACCGATATCATAGTGAAAGTGGGAGAACGTCACAATGGACATTGTGTTGGGACATCCTCGATCACGTAGGGGACACGACGCCGTATGGGTTGTGGTTGATAGGTTGATAAAATCTGCACACTTTCTTCCCATCCACGTGAAGGATTCAGTGGATAGACTAAGTAGATTGTATGTCAGAGAGATAGTTCGATTGCATGGAGTGCCAATGTCTATTATTTCTGACCAAGACTCGCGATTCACCTCGCACTTTTGCCATAGTCTTCAGGAGGCCTTGGGGACGAACTTGATGTTCAGTATAACTTTTCACCCCCAGACGGATGGTCAGTCTAAGAGGACTATACGGATTCTGGAGGATATGTTGAGGGCATGTATACTTGATTTTAGAGGTTCTTGGGAGGATGATCTACCTTTGGTAGAGTTTGCATATAACAACAGCTATCAGTCCAGTATTTGGATGGCACCGTACAAGTCTCTGTATGGTAGACCGTGTAGGTCACCAGTGTGCTGGACAGATGAGGGAGAGACCACAGTCTTGGGACCCGACATTGTACGAGAGACGACGGAGAAGATTGTAGTGATTCATTAGCGTCTAGTGACAGCGCAGAGTCGCCATAAGAGTTATGCATATCAGAGGAGATGACATTTGGAGTTTGTTATGGGAGATCACGTGTTTTTGAAGGTCTCGCCCCGTAGAGGTTTGATGAGGTTTGGTCGTAGCGGGAAATTATCACCGTGTTTCATTAGGCCTTTTGAGATTCTTGACAGGGTTGGAGAGGTCGCTTATCGTTTAGCTTTGCCACCTCAGTTAGCATCTGTGCATAATGTATTCCACGTTTCTATGCTTCGGAGGTACGAGCCTGATCCTTCACATGTGTTAGATTGGGCCGAGCTGCGGGTTGATGAGGATGGTACATATGAGGAGTGTCTAGTGAAGATTCTAGACACGAAGGAGCAAGAGTTGAGGGGCAGAGCAATTGCTTATGTCAAAGTCCTATGGCTTCATCACGGGGTTGAAGAAGCAATGTGGGAGCTTAAGTCTGGGATGCGTGCTAGATACTCGGAGCTGTTTACCTCGGGACCTTGTTATGAATTTCAGGGGCAAAATTCCTTAAGGGGGGAGAGTTGTGAGACCTTGTTTTATTTTTTTTTAGAGTTATATATATATTTGGCGTGTTCATTCGTGTTTATATATGTTTTGATGTATGTTTGAGTTTAAATATCCATGCTAGGTCGGTTCCCAGGGTTGTTGGGAGTTACGGTTCAAATTTTAAAAATTTAAAAAAAAATTTGGAGGCCTATAAATATCTAGAGTTATATATTTTTAAAAACATATTTTCAAAACTTACTAAGTTTCCTCCTTTTTCTCTTTGCCTTCTCTCTAACTTCTCGGGGACCCGGGGCTTATTTTTATGGTCCAACAGCTGATTCTTGTTGTTGGCATCGTGGTTTACGCATCCATTCGGACAAAATTTTATTCCAACGAAGCTCAATTTTGCACGTGGATCGAGACGTCGAGTTTTTAACTCACCGATGTAGGATTTTAGACTTTAAAGTTGTTATAGGGTATTATATGTAATTTTATGCATTTTTACCGTTTTATATTCATGAAAAGGTGTTCATATTTTGGGAAAAGTTGGGTTTTTAGTTTAAAAACCTTTTTTCATATTTTCGGTTGGATGAAAACGGTGTTTGATGTTTCTTTTGAGGCCTTTGGTGATAGGCTTGGACGTGTGTGAGTTCGAGGTTGTTGGATCGAAGCTTTGAGGCTTCGTTTGGGTTTTAAAAGGGCTGATCCGTAGCTCAAAAACGTTTTCTGGGCAGAGTCAATTGGCTGGATCATGATTTTGTGGGTTTAGTCGACTGAACCAATGGGGTCAGTCGACTGAACAGTGTTGGGCATTTTGGGCCTTTTTTCAGTATGTTTTTCAGTCGACTAGATGGTGGGTCCAGTCGACTAGACCTGGGCTGATGGGTGTGCATATTTGAAAATCATGTTTTTGAAGGTTTGGAGCTAGCCCTTAGAGTTGAGTCTCAACTTCTAAAATGTTGTGATGAAAATATGTTTTTACAAGTTTTGTTTGATCTCCATGGTTGATGGATTCGATCTCTTATTATACATGTGTTATATAAGTTATTTTTCGGGTAGTTTTTAAATATTTTCCTTAGATGTACCGTGGCAGTGAGTGTGTTGAGTTGGGCTTCTATTGCTCCACAGTGAAAGTCTGAAAACGTGCGCAGAATAGGTCCCTACGTGCCTTTGGGTTAATCCCCGTAAACGAGGTTGGTGGGTGCTTAGAACCCTCGGGTTGTGAACCCATAAACTAAGTTGTTGGTGGGTGCTTAGGGCCCTCAGGTTGTGAACCCGTAAACTAACTTGGTTGCCTCCGTGAATGGCATTGGTTGCGTTGTCGTAACTTCGTATAGAACTTGTCATTACCGAGCAAGCCTTAAGTGGTGACTAGGGTAATGGAGATGAGTCTATAGTTGTTACCTTTGTCTGTGTGGCAGAGTGTTAGGGTTGGTATTCCAAAAATTATATTTTTAGTGTTTAATTTTATTTTTAATAAAATTAATTTTTTATTTTATGAGAATCTTTTTGAGCAATGTATGTATATTATTTCTTTAATATGCATGGATGTCAAATATTCTGTATAATATTTAATCTAGTGTGTAGAGTACGTCTTACACACATAATATTAGATTTTCGGTTCTTGCAGAATATAAGTTTTATGTTCACAGTTTAGATGAAAATGGACATACCATCGGTAAGACTGTGACACAGAGTTTTAGTAAGCATGTATTGGTTACGGGGAGCAGATAATAGCGTCGTCTATTGTTCCGACTTTCTATGCCAGTACACTTTGTGTGTATTGAACGGAATATTTGGAATAATTAATTTAGTACTGACTACTGACTATATAAATTAATTCACACCCCAAGGTTATTATGAATAGTGCTTATCCTCTTAATTCTGAAATAATTATTGATTTGCATATATTTAATATTCGTTGTTTTGATAATTAGAGGGTGCGATGTTATATGGGTTTATATTCTCGGTGAGTTGGATAGCGGTATTATTTATATAAAAAATATTAATTATTAACAGAATCGACGTCCCGTTGATCGGGATTGACGATACCCCTTAAGAATGCTTATAAGTTTTGACTGGGCCAAATCCTGCAGGTGGATTTAATTATCTGGCAGTCAAATAAGTTAAGCGAAAGGGCTTAACGAATATGAAGATGCCGATTAAATTAAATTGTTAGTAATTAAATTTAATTTGCGGGTATCAAAAATCTTAACGTGGAGAGAAATGGTAACCATTTAATAACAAGAGCTCAATGTAAGAAGGTCTTGAGATTATGGGTCAGAGTGCAATTATAGTTCTTTAGTGGTGTAAACTGTAATTTAGTATTTTATGAAAATTACGGAAATCGCTGCGTCTTTCCATAATTGCAGAAACCGCCTATGGGTATCTGTGTTCCACTGGAAGTCTTACTCATAATTACTCCCTAAGTCCCTGCTGTAACCCTATATATATGCGGGTAGGCTGAACCAGTTCAGATTAATTTTTATATCATTCTTGATATATTATTTTTGTGTTTTAAGACTTAAAAAATATATCAGGGTTCTGCCGGTACAAGTTCTCGAAGGATCGTAGCCCACACTACGTTCGATGATCGCGTAAGGGAATACAGTAGAAGATCTGACTAGAGCTTCAACTCGGAATCAAGTCGTAGTTGAAGATTAGATCTACAAGAGGTATATTTCTAAATTAACTTTGGTTGCACGAGTTTATTTTTTATCGTTCGACGTCAAAATTTTTATCTGGAGCCCGTTTCGGCGTTTGCCCGTCCAGTTAATTTTTTACCGAAAATTGGTTTACAAAAACAATGATCTTGGCTGTATTGCCTCCAACCAATTGGGGCCGGGTAGATTTAGAACTGTGCTAACTTTGTTTTGCAAGCGTTCTAATCCCGATTTTATGATCATCTATTTTTTTCATGTTTGATTGAATGGTTTGAATGGATGATGATTTAATTAATTTTTTAACCACAGGGGTTGACCGTGTTAGATTAATTAAATTTTAGATCGAATGTGAGTCTACGGGACATAGGATTCGATGTAATATTTTTATGTTCTTTAAGTTTTTTTTAATTTATTAGAAAAAATAAAATAAGAACAGGTTGAATATGTCCAAGAACACAAAGAACGGAGGTGGCACTGGCAGTGGTTCGGGTTTTTACGGGCCACGAATTGCGCAGCGGTTTTTTCTGGCGGCGACAGCGCTACAGCAGCAACTTCCAGGAAATTTTTTAATAGTTTTTCAGGTTGTTTTTGAGAAGTTATTTTCATAGAAGATAGTATTTTTTGAGAGCTTTCTTTTGATATAAAGTACGTTGAAAACGGAGTTTGGATGAGGCCGGAACGACCTCAGGAAGTTGGCAGCTAAAGGCGTCAGCGCTGTGAGTGTCGGCAATCCGTTTAAAGCGGTTTTCCGGCAGTTTTCTGAGCTGTTTTCTAGCAGATTTTTTCATATATAAATATTTCTTTTCAATAGCTTTCTTTTGATATAAAGTACGTCGAAAACCGAGTTCGAAAATAGGTCAAAAAGGCCTCGGGAAGTTAGTTGCGTAGTGCTGTGGTGGACTGCAGCGTTTTTTGAGGTTTGGGCCGTTATTCCGGCCATTTTCTGAGAAATTTTTCAGCATATTTTTTGACAAAAAAATTTCATATTTCGAGAGCTTTCCAACGATACAAAGCTTGTCAAAAACGAAAATCGGATCAGACGGTAGGAGCTGCCTGAAGGCGGCACCGACGGTGGCTGGTGGTGGTCCGGCGACTTTCTCTCTCCCGGGGCTGATTTGATGTATATTTTGATATATATGAGACTGATATGATATATATTGATATATCAGATAATATCAAGGGATCTTGATTCAATCAGGATACAGGAAGCTACAGGAGACTGAAACTCTTTAGAGTTTCAATCAGATTATAAAATCGGGATTTATATTTATCTTGTATTTAATTTATTTTTATATTTTAACTGCATGGATGATAAATATTAATTTTATCCTGTTAATCTAATTAATTTGAATATTCGATTTTAATTAAAATATTTTGTAATAAAAAATAAAATTAATTTCTTTTTAATTAATTATTTTTAATTAAATAGAAAAATTTTAGATATTTTATTTTTTACAAAATATCACGTTTAAGATGATTTTTTTAAAAAAAATCAGATATCTTTAAAAAACGTGAGAATTAATTTCAGATTTTGAATTAATTCAATGAAAAAATATTTCATCGAAATAAATTATTATTTTTCAAAAAATGTGGAACGAAAAGTAAAATAAATAAATACTTTTAATCACTACCTTAGCTGAAAAGCTGGAGAAAAAATTGTGCATTTATTAAATTTAATTTATTACGCATTTAAACACGAAAAGATGATTTGATAAACCAGAATCTTTAGAATCTTACACACGAAAAGATGTTTGATTCTTTCAGATCGTGTGACTTTCGAAATATGGTTTGACAAACTAGAATCTTTAGAATTGTGTACACGGAAAGATATTTAATCTTTTTAGATCGTGTGACTTTCGAAATTAATAAATTTATTTTAATGAAACAAATTTTTATAACTCTAAAAAATATTTTAAAAATCTAAGTGGGAGAGGGAATTTATTCACAGATAAATCCCACGGTCTCCATCATCAGTTTGTAGGCAATGCAATTAAACCCTGCGTGTCGGCAGTAAGGCCTTTCTCCCAAACGGACAGATTAATTGCTGTATCGCCAGTACAAACCTCCTTTAGAGATAATTTTGGATAATTGTTAGTGTGGATCACTTCTCCAACTGAAGGGTTCATTGCGAAGCGATTAATTTGGAATTAGGTGATGGTTAACACTTAGCTGTATATAATAGTATCATCTCCAACTGAGTCACTGCTATTATATATTGGACTGAATCTATGTCAGCTATTTAATTTTACTTGGCATGGTCAGTTGCCTAGATAGTAAAATTAAAAAGAATTGGCCTGTCTGGTCTTATGATGAATAGTAGACGTCCACCCAACGTGGCATGCTATTCATAGGTTACCAGGCTGCTGGCGAATTAATTTTAAAATGGTAGAGGGAACCAAATTAAAATGAATTTAATATTTTTCTCATCATAATTAACGATTTTTTTAATTATGTAATTTTTAGGATTAAAATAGATTTTAACCCACTCCCTTCAATACTCAAAGAAAACAAACTTACGAGACCAAATTTTGTTAACTACAAATGTAACATGGATATAGCATTAACTACAAATGGTATTCCTTCAATATCAGAAAATGTGTCTGTTTTAGAAAAGGTTCTTCCTTAGGGCCGAAAGGCATGAAGAAGAAAAAGGTTCAGAAACAGGGAGACAAATTTTTTAGGGTAGTTAGTGGGCCACGGATTGGTGTGAAAAAGCTGAAAGGTAGATGTTTTTACTGCAACCAGGCCCGGTACTGGAAAAAGCTATGTCTAGTATTTCTTAGAAGACAGAACAAACACGGTAATTTATGTTCACTAGTTGTGGAAACATGTTTAGCGGTGTTATCTACCGGTACCTGATGTGTAGATACAGGAGCCACTAATCATGTATGCAATTCATTGCAGGGGTTCCAGAAAACCTGACAGCTTTGTGATGGGGAGATTTACCTGCATATGGGCAATAATACAAAGGTAACATGAGTTGTAATAGGAGATGTCACTCTCAGTTTTGGTCGAGATCGGGTTTTAATATTGAGATATTGTCTTTATGTACCTGCCATTAGAAGGAACTTAGTTTCCGTTTCTAGATTGGCTAAAGAGGGATATTTTGTTTATTTGAATAACTCTGTGGTTATTAAGGATAATAAACGGGTTATCTGTTCTAGTACATTGGTGGATAATCTTTATATTATTAC
>JAOTRH010153328.1:0-13188 GCA_034768845.1 Heliamphora exappendiculata | reverse complement strand
CCCCGAGGGCGAGTGCGGGGAAGGGGCAAGGAGTCGGAGCCAGGAAGGGGGAGCGTTGGGAAACCGGTACTGACCCAACTTGAAAAAGAACGCCAGCGTAATCAAAAGGTTCAATTGATGGATTCTGGATGTACACGACTATGAAAATGCTTAGTAGTAGTGAACTAACGATATAAATTACATAAAATTGATCATGATTATTTATTTATATTTAAATTGATAATTGTTATAAATTTTAGTATAAGTGAACTGTCGAAATTTAATTTTTATAATTAATATTTTTACAAAATTTTATTGAGTCCAGTATCGATATTCAATAATATCAAATTCAAATATGGGAGATATAAGTGGGTGGAAACTCAATTGAATTATACATAAACTTCATATGAGTCTAATGACCTATATTCCTATGATTGCAACTCGTAAATTTTAGCAATTTAATCTGATTTCAACTCCTAAGATATTTCTTTAAAAACACTTACGAAATTGATGATCTTTTCATTTCACCACGTGTGTTAGAAAAAAAAATATATATATATATATATATATATATATTAAATTGTAGAAAAGTCTATAAAAAAAATGGTGACGATGCACATTGTAATTTTTTTTCAATGCATACTTTGATCAAGCATTTTGTTTAAACATCTTTTTCACATTTAATCAAGCGCCATCATTTTCTAACCCTTCAAATTATGTATTTACCCCATATTTGTTTCCCTATTCTCGTGCTTCTTATGAAAGCGTTTGTTTAATTATTTGCTACTTTGGTTCCTATTTTTTCTCAATTTAATCTTTGAATTATTCAACGTTAGCCGATCATGTCTAACTGAACACTACTGTTAATTTTTATTTTTATTTTAAACAGTAAATACTCACACATCCATAACTACCACCTTGCACATAGCAAGATTTGAATTCACAATCTCCTATTTGGAATACTAACATCCTAACACCCATACCATTGGGCCAAAGGCCACTTAATTACTGTTAAGTTGGACGAACATTATTTTTAAAAAAATAGAGAATGTCATGGTGGTGATTGTGTAGTGATGGTGGTGATTTGAGGTTTTGTAGTCATGGGCGATGTAGATATTTATTTCTCTCTCTCAAATCTAATTGGGTTCATATTGTTGGGATTTGAACACTAATTTTCGAACGCGAATAAAAACAAAAATCATTACACACACCAAAGAAAAATTACATAAGAATTTACGTGGTTTGATACAACCTGTTTACGTCCACGGGTGCGAGAGATAATCCACTATAACCGTAGAATGTACAATCTCGAGATCAATAACACCCCAAAACTCGACACCCACAACCCAAGCCCTAAAACAAACCATGTTTTTTCGCTCAAAGGTTATTCTAGTGCTCTTGGTATTTTTTTTATCTCTTCCTACATCTCTACCCCTTGATTTACTCTCTACACGAAAAATTAGAATTATAGTCATATTTATAGACAAACTCTAAAATCTTAATCCTCATGTAATTATAAAACCCTACATGTATTAGACTCCTTATGAATTCATAACTTCAGCCTAGTCTAAATACATGTAAATAAAATACTAATTATATGGGTCCACATAATACAAGACATACACCCAATAATCTTCACCTTGACTTGAATTCTGTAAACTACCTTGAAGATAACCAGTGTCGATGTCGATTCTGTCGTTACCTGTCATCGTTAATCCGCTACACTCAAACCAATATGGCCCGCACCTCTAAATCGAGATACTCAACACATATTCGTCGAGGTGTCCGTCATCACTCTACCTACTTATTTATTTATTTATTGTAAAAATAGATTTTTCCTGATTTGTGCACCATTTATTTGGATTTGAGTTCAAATCCTAACAAGAGGTATCAAAGCAGGATTTGAACACCAATTCACGAACGCGAATGAAAACAAAAACTATTGCACACACAAAAAAAATCACACAAGAATTTATGTGGTTCGGCACAACCTGTCTACGTCCACGGGTGTGAGAGATAATCCACTATAACTATAGAATGTACAATCCCGAGATAAAAAATGCTCCGAAACTCGACACCCACAACACGAGCCCTAAAACAAATTCTATTTTTCTGCTCAAAGGTTATTCCCGTGCCTTCAATATTTTTTCATCTCCCTCTACATCTCTATCTCATTTGATTTACTCTCCACCTATTTGTAGAAGTATAATGACTTCTAATCATCTATCGAATCAGAAATTCGTCGTCTGACTTAACTCTGCCTGCAACTAAAATCACAGCTGCATCAATTGATGAATGTCTTCCATCATTTATTGAACCAAATTGCTCCTGATTGCATCTGATCACCCGCAGTCGAACCCGATTGCCTCTGATCACCTTTGATCTCGCCTGATCAATCTCAATCTATGCCGATCTGTCCAATCTCATCAAATCATTCAGAATTTAAAAATTCTGATCATACAAATGAATCCACAGCACTGAAAAATTTTAGGATACATATTCGTTTTAAATTTTTCTGTTATATATACGATCCGATATAACAAAAAAATTGAAACCATTGATTTCATGCACACAATCACACAGGATCCAAACTCTTGAATTAGTTTCCTTCTTAATTACTGATTCCAGCCCAAGCCATTCAAATTCCATAGAGAAAAGCAAATCACAAGCAATTTCTCTTTCACGCAGCGTGCGCTTCCAATCAAACCTCAATATGGATTCGGCCTTCAATCAAGGCGACAACGGTGATTTTGCGCCATCGTGGTTGTCTTTTTTTTTCTTTCTTTTGTGCAAAAAAATATATCTTTGATTTATACGAACCAAAATCAAGAATAATACATGTATTTCGATCTCCCACACGGCTTTGGATCTTCAACCGTTAGCTCTGATACCACTTGTTGGGATTTGAACACCAATCTCCGAACACAAATAGAAGCAAAAATCATTGCACACACAAAAAAAATCACACAAGAATTTACATGGATCGGTACAATCTTCCTAGTTCACAGGTGCGAGAGATAATCCACTATAACCGTAGAATAAATAATCGAGAGATTAAAAATACCCCAAAACCTAACACCAACAACCCGAGTCCTGAAACAAACCATGTTTCTCCACTCAAAGGTTACTCCCGTGCCCCCGGTATTTTTTTATATCTCCCTACAACTGTACCCCTTGATTTACTCTTCACGCGAAAAACTAGAATTACATAATCTTATTTATAGGCAAACTCTAAAACTCTAACCCCCGTATAATTATAAAGCCCTGCATGGATTAGACTTCTTATGGATTCATGACTTCAGTATAGTCCAAATACATGTAAATAAAATACTAATTATATGGGTATACAGAATACAAGACATACACCTAACACATATTGGTAAAACTCGACGCCTATTGGTTGCTGAGACGAGGTCAAAAAGGGATGGTAACAGCGAAGAGAGAGGGATAGAGGGAAAGAAAAGATGGAGATGTAAGTGAGCAAGAAGAAGGATTGGGATATGATGTAGAGACAGAGATAGAGGGAGTGTGAATGTTACGGTTGTGACACCCGATTCTTAAAAATGCTAATAATAATAATAAATTATTAAAAGTAATTAATTTATTATAAGACCCTAAATAGAATTTTAACAAAATCCTAAAATTAATTTTAAGATCTAAGGTTAAGAATTTACATCTAATAAAATTTTAAATAATCAAGAATTGCGATAAAAATATATTGAATGGTTAGAAAGTTTTTTTGTAAAGTCTAATTTCATGATAAATCATAAAATAACATTAAAAGACTATCTTGAATTTTTGAGAATTTTCTAAACTTAATTTTTTTTACAGTTATCAAAATGTTAATAATCGATAAACCGCGATAAGAAAATATTAAATAAATAAATAATTCTAGTAAAAATTCTAACTATACAATAATTCACGAAAATACATTAAAATTTTGTACTTAAATTTTCAAAATTTTCAGAATTAAAAATGTTACATCAAAATTTTTACAAAGTATCCAAGTACACATTAAATTTACCACGTGTGTAAAACAATAGCTGTGGACAGCTGTTCCACAGTTGTACGCCTCCAAACAATATGCCTATAAATACCCGCTTTGGCACAAGCAAAATGTACAAAGTGTTCTATGAAGCTTTTATATATATATATATATATATACACACACAATACATATTTCAAACTAAAGCTGAGAGAGGACAGCTTCTCAAACAGAAGCTTCAAACTGAAACCAGCCAACCCCCACGCCGCACGCCAGTGCCACCTCTGGCTTCTAGTCGCCACCACCGACCACCCACCGCCGTCAAGATCGCCGGTCTCTCTTTGCTCTCCGTCTTTTTGTTGCTCATTTTTTATTGTATAAAAGGTGTTAATTTTGTTCTACATTGGTTGGGAAGTGACTAGTTTTTGAATTTATATATATAAACATTTTGTTATGATTTAATTGGCTAAGGTATAGTGTATGGTAAGAGTGTGAACTAGACTCATGTGTGGGTAAGTCCACGATTACGCACCGTGCACCCCGCGCAGATTTTGGCGCACGTCTTTGCACGCCTTCCACGCATTGTGCGGTTTATTAAATACCGTTTGATCTTTTTATTTTGGGTCTCTGATCAACCATTTATATTAAATTTATTAAACGAATTAATTTAATAAATAATCATTTTCGGTTATTTCTCAAAATGTGCATTTTGCCCAAAATGTAGTATTTTTTAAATAACTGATTTTTGAAAAGATATATTTTTTCAAAAAGACACATTTTTGTCTTTTTAAGAACACAAACCTGTTTTCTAAAAAAAATAATATCTTATCTCTCAATTTAAAAAAAATCATCTTCTCTATTAAGCAGAATTTCGTGAAAGATCATCAATGTTTGCTGGTTATTGTTCTTTAATTAAAAGGCTTCGTTGTATCTTCAGAACGATTTTGCCAGAACCCAATAGCAGACTTTAGTAGTATGGGCAAATTACGTTATAAAGATAGTATCTTTAGATATGTCTCGAAGTATTATGTCAATAATTTTAGAACATAATTTGTTTTTGAAGAATGGAGGCAGCAAAGAACACAACAATCGTGAAGATGATTAACCAGGACTTTGTGAAACTCAATCAGTTTGATGGAAACAATTTCATTTGCTTGAAGGACAAGAAGGTTTTTCTTCTGACAATGTTGAAGTTATATTACATTCTGGACCCGAACCTTGAAGCCATTCCAGAATCTCCTGAATCTGGAACTGACAACTTCAAAGAAGCAAGGCTTAAACGCGCTGAGGATGCATTGCTTTGTCGTGGCCACAATTTGAATGGACTGTCAGATCGCTTATTTGATTTCTACAAAGAATCAAATACTGCTATAGAAATTTAGAATGCACTGGAATTCAAGTATAAAGTCCAAGAGCAAGGTACAAACAAGTTTATGATTGCTGAATACTTTAATTTTTGTATGACTTATAGCAAACCGATAGTAGACCAGATTCATGATCTGTAAACGATTGTTAACAATATCAGTGCTATAAACATTAGACTTCCCCAACCTTTCCAAGTTGGCGCGATTATAGCGAAATTGCCGCCATCTTGGAAAGATTACAAAAAAAAAGTTTTTGCATAAGGCAGAAGACTTTTTATTTGAACAGATTCAGAAACATCTTCGTATTGAAGAGGAACAACAAATTAGAGACAAGAGAGGAGAAAATTCATTTAAGTCTAATGTTCACAATGCTGAATCTGGTCATGGTAATGGTGCTAATCGCCCCAACAATAAAAGAAAGAGAAACAATAAAAAGAAGAACGACAAGTGCTACAACTGTGGCAAGGGTCATTATGCTAAAAAATGTCACTTCAAGAAGCAAAAAGCATCTGCAAATCCAGTGGAAGAATCTCTTGTGGCAATGGTGACTGAAATCAATATGGCAAATACCTCTTCTGGATGGTGGTTTGATTTCGGGGCCACGATTCATGTGTGCAAGGACAGATCGCTGTTCAAGACATATGAAAAGATAGATGGCCAAGAGGTACAAATGGAAAACCATGATCGTGCCAAGGTTGCTGGAAAGGGAAGTGTAGAATTGCATTTTACATCTGGAAAGACGCTGACTCTTTTAAATGTTTTTCATGTTCTCGATATGAGGAATAATCTAGTTTCTGTTGATCTCGTTTGTAAGAGAGGCTTTCAGGCTGTTTTTGAATCTGATAAGTTAATTTTAACTAAGAATGAGATGTTCGTTGGAAAACGCTATGGTTGTAACGGAATGTTTAAACTAAGTATTAATGAGAACGACACAGTTTTTACTTAAATTGTTGAGTTTTTTCTTTATGGCACAGTATATTAGCACATTTAAATTTCAGATCGATAAAAAATATGAGTCGATATAGTTTAATAAATTATCATGATTCTGTTTGTGATAAATGTGAAATTTGTACTAAGTCTAAAATGGCAAAGAAATCATTTTCTGGTGTTAAAAAAAATTCTGAAATTTTGGAATTGGTGCATTCGGATGTATGTGAATTGAATAGAAATTTAACTCGTGGTGGGAAAAAGTAATTTGTCACTTTTATAGATGATTTTTCTAAATATACTTTTGTTTATCTTATGAAATCAAAAGATGAAGTTTTCAGCAAGTTTCATATTTACAAAAATGAAGTTGAAAACCAACTAAATAAGAAAATTAAAGTCTTAAGAAGTGACAGAGGTACAGAATATTTTTCTCACGAGTTCGATAATTTTTGTGAATTGCATGGTATTATACATAAAAAATCTGCACCTTACACACCACAGCAAAATGGTTTGGCTGAAAGAAAGAATCGCACTTTGATAGAAATGGTAAATTGTATGATCGTGTATGCAAATGCACATTGGAGTTTATGGGGTGAAGCTTTACATACTGCTTGTTTCTTACATAATCGTATTATTTCTAGGAAAACTAATCTATGTCCATATGAGTTATGAAAGGGTGAAAGCCTTATTTGACATACCTAAAAGTGTGGAGGTGTTTGGCTTATTATAAGATTCCAGAGCCTAAGAGGACTAAGTTAGGTCCTCGAGCAATGAAAAGTATTTTTGTTGGATATGCCGAGCATAGCAAAGCCTATAGACTTCTCGATATAAAGTCTAACACAATTGTAGAATCTCGTGATGTGAAATTTTTTGAACAAAAGTTTCATAGAGATTCTGGAAGTGTAAGGACTGAAAGTTCAGAATTTATTCTTAATCTGGGAATAGGGAAACCGAACAATGTCAAAAGACATACGACTCTTAATGAAGAGCCTAGAAGGAGTAAACGAGTGAGAAAAGAAAAAGGCTTGGATCAAGACCATATCTCATCTCAATTTATTATTTTCTTAGTAGAAGAAGATAGAGAAAATATGACATACAAATTGCTTATGGCATTTAGTATAGAAGCTGACCCTAAAACCTTTGCTGAGGCTATTACTTCCAGAAATGCTGCATTTTGGAAGGAAGCCATCAATGATGAGATGAATTTACTAATGTCTAATGGCACTTGGAGATTAGTTGATTTACCACCAGGCTCAAAATCTATAGGCTGCAAATGGGTCTTTAGATGTAAGTACAATACTGATAATTCAGTATAAATTTTTTACACAAGGCTGGTAGCCAAAGGTTTTAGACAAAAGGAAGGTATTGATTATTTTGACACATATGCACCTGTGGCCAGAATTAATTCTATAAGAATTCTTACGGCTTTAGCTTCTATTTATCACCTACATATTCATAAGATGGATGTTAAAATTGCATTTTTAAATGGTGATATAGATTAAGTGTATATGGATTAACTTGAAGGATTTACCCTTCCTGAAAATGAAAGAAAATTGTGCAAGTTAACAAAATCATTGTATAGTTTAAAGCAAGCACCTAAACAATGGCATCATAAATTTGATTCATGCATTTTAGCTCATGGTTTTAGACACAATGGTGCTGATAAATGCATTGACTCTAAGTTCACCAAAGAATATGGTGTAATTGTATGTTTATATGTTGATGACATGCTCATCATAGGTACAAACATGATTGGAATACTTGAAACCAAGAAGTATTTGGCTTCAAATTTTAAGTTGAAAGATCTTGGAAAAGTTGATACTATCTTAGGTATAAAAGTGATAAAACATAGTGAGAGTTATGCATTATGTCAGGAGCATTATGTTGATAAGATGCTTCTAAAGTTCAAGCATCTTGCCTTTAAAGAATTTAACACATATTTGACTCAAATGTTAAATTATCAAAAAATTATGGTAGAGAAGTTGCATAACTTGAATATGCTAGTGCTATAGGTACCTTAATGTACCTTATGTATTGTACTAGACCAGATATTGCTTTTCCTGTGTGTAAATTGAGTCGATTCACAAGTTATCCAAGTGGAGAACACTATAAAGCAATAGAAAGAGTTTTTGGATATCTCAAGAAGACCAAAGGACTAAGAATATACTATAATAGCTTTTCGACTGTAATTGAGAAATATACTGATGCTAGTTGGATTACTAGCCGAGGAGATAATAAATTTACTTCGAACTGGGTATTTCTCCTTGGTGGGGGTGCCATTTCATGGGCATCTAAGAAGCAAACTTGTATATCCCATTCGACTATAGAATTTAAATTCATAACATTAGTAGCAATCGGTAAGAAGGCCGAATGGATTAGAAATTTATTGTTGGACATTAAATTGTAGCTTAATCCAATGCCGCCAATATTTATTCACTGTGATAGTGAGACTACTCTATCAATAGCTTATAATAGTACTTACAATGGCAAGTCTAGACACATAAGTCTAAAACATGAGTTTGTAAGACAATTGATGCAAAATGGAGTAATTACCATTATATATGTAAATTTGAGTAAAAACTTAGCTGATCCTTTTACCAAAGGATTATAAAGAGAGGTCGTAAGGGCTACAACAATTGAGATGGGGTTAAAATCTTTTTTAAAGATCACTGACAATGGTAACCCGACCCGAAACAAAACAATCTCTAGTTAAAGAGTTTAATGGGTAAAAATAAGTTGTTGATAAGCAGTTTGTGACACTGATTAATCAGCTTCTTTGCTCCCCTCAGTTTTAAAGACAATCAGTGATTGTCCAGTAGTGGAGACATGGCAAAACTTCACTTATATGAACGTAGCAGTGGTGCCGCTTCTCACAAGAGTTTAGATTTTGCTCTTTGGATCGTTCATAAAATCAGGAGTTAGCACATGGCCATGATAGTGCTAAAGCAGTTATTTGAAATCCTTATAAACAGTATGTTATTATGTGTATGGTATGTCCGATTTTACGATTAAGAGCACTTGGTTTAAAGCTTAGGCCACCAATGACTCTGTTTGAACTTTGATGTACTTGTACTAATTAGAGATTTAAGTTGTGAAACACTTTTTTGTATTCATAATAATAATTTTTATCTTTTAATTGAGAGTTTTCTTTTCTTTTTCTTTTTTGCTTTTATGCAATCAAAGTGGGGGATTGTTGAGCTAAACTCATTTTTTATTGTATAAAAAGTGTGGATTTTGTCCCACATTAGTTGTGAAGTGGCGAGCTTTTGAGCTTATATATAGAAACATTTTGTTATGATTTAATTGACTAAGGTGTAGTGTATGGTAAGAGTGTAAGCTGGGCTCATGTGTGGGCGAGTTCACAATTGTGCATCCCGTGCAAATTTTTGTGCACACCTTTGCACGCATCGTGCGATTTATTAAAAGACTGTTTGAAATTTTTTTTTGAATCGTCTTATCAACGATTTATATTAAATTGATTAAATAGATTAATTTAATAAATAATTATTTTTGATTATTTCTCAAAAAGTGCCTTTTGTCCAAAAGGTATTATTTTTAAATAACGAATTTTTGAATTTTTTTTTTGAAAAGATGTATTTTTTCAAAAAAACACTTTTTTGTCTTTTTAAAAATCAAACTTATTTTCTAAAAACAAAAACTCTTATCTCTCAATAAAAAATAATTCTATTTGTTAAGTGAAATTTTGTGAAAATTTATCAACATTTGTTGGTTGGTGTTCTTTAATTAAAAAATTTCATTGTATTTTAGAAATAATTTGTCAAAACCCAACAACCGAATTTAATAGTGTAAGTAAATTACGTTACAAGGATAGTATTTTTAAATACGCTTCAAAGTATTATATTGATTATTTTTTCACCACTAGGAAATCAATGTCCCCAAATCCGTATGCTATGCATTTTGCAAAATCAACTCAAACCCAATCCAAAAAGACACTCGACATTATCAATCCACAACAAATCCACTCTAATGCACGCGAAACTCAATCGAAATTGAACAAAAAAAGGAACAAAAACTGAACTTCGTCACTGGACTGACCTTCGAGCCCGGTTTCACCTTTGACGAGCGCCATTCCGCCACCGGGTCGGACTGCGACTCTTACATTGCTGTTTTTCTTGTCGCACCTCTCCATTGCGAAGAATATTTACACAGCTATATATATATATATATATATATATATATATATATATGAGAAACATACAAATATAATGATAATGGGGAGCCTCAGGGTTTCAACATTTATGTTGATGGAGGTATGGGAAGAACACAGACTGGAAACAACATTTGCTCGGTGACGTGGGATGGAGAATCCCACGCGCAAATCCAACTAAATCGTTCATCTTGGTGATTGACAACCAGTTTTGGGGTTCTTATTTAACTAATCGGTCCTGAAACACACATACAGTCGCTGCCATTCACGATGGTTGGTCCCCATCCCATCCTCCTTTCTCTATCCTCTTTGGCTCTCCCACCCAAACCACCCCTTTCGTTGATTTAGGGATTTTTTAACGGGGGCCCCCCAATCCAACATCTCCGTGTCATCATCATTGTTTTCGTCGTCGAATGGCGAGTAGGGTTTGAGAGGCAAGGTTGGTTATCTTGGTGGTGGTGTTCGGGAGGAAGAAATCGATTTGGTTGATAACATTCCAAATCAACTCTATGAATCGAACCAGGGGAAAATTTAGTTTTTACCCAGGGAATGGAGGTGTTTTCTACCAATTCCTACAAATTTCATGTGGGTATTTAGTAGGTTTTTAGCCCGCCCTGTTCATCCCATGTAATTTCTCCATATCGTCTGAAAGATCAATCATTCAGTTTAAAATACTCTCTACCTATATACCCGAAACATACAAACACAGAGAAAAAGCCAAAGCGGAGGAAGAAGGTAGAAAATTGAATTAAATCTCGGTGGACTAAGATTTAATTGTTGATCGATTTTTGGAAAGAGATAGGTTATGAGATTACAATGGAATTAGGGTAAAGAAACAAGAAGGGATGTGAAGTAAAGGATAAAATTGTAAAAAAATTTTTTTGTCAAGTTTACTCAACAACACTGATAGGGAACTCAGTGTTATTTTAATAATTTTAAAAGAAATTTTAGTAATAAATTTAAATTTAAAAAAAAAAAAGTAAAAAAAGTATATATAATTTACCCTATAAAAAATAAGCTAAGAAATATGTAACCTTGCAGTTTGGAGACCCAATTGCACTATGTAGTTGGACAATGCGTTCAACTCCAATACTTAAATAGGTAGTTTTATAAATTTTATAATTTTATTGTGTAGATTATTTACATAAAATAAAATAAAATAAATATGAATAGTTTTTTATTAAATCATATTCGTCATGAAAAAAATAGGCAGTTTGCACAGTTTTAAAAATAATTATTTATTTTTTTCAAAATAAATATAATTTATTCAAAAAACTACTCATATTCGATCTCTAAACTATCCCTACAAAAGCAAAGCAATGGTTAAAATTAACTTATTAACTCAACTATAAGGTACAATTGAGTCTATCTAATTACAAACACTACTGGCTCATTTGATATTTTGGACAAAATTAAATATGATATGAGGGATAAGTAAATTTGTGAGTTTCACATATTTTTTAATACTAGGAGATGATAGAATAAATTATGTGTACAATAATAAATTTAATTTATATTTATTGAATTATTAGTCTTAATTCCATGACTCAAACTGAAAATAACTAATTCTATTAGACAAAGTCTAATTTGTGAATCTCACATGTCCCCTAATTTAATCCTTCCAAACTAGCACTACGTTTTCAAGTTGGGCCAAGGCACAATAGCGTGAAAGGGGATATTATTTTCTTTTTACGGGATTGGGATTAAATAAATTTTATAATTTGAACTATGTACTCCTTCCATAACTTATGCAACAAAAGTCAAACTAATCAAATATAGATAGATATGGGGTTAGATTATAATTTTTTATAAAAATATATAGTAAATTATAATTTTAAAAATAACAATTAGCCAAGTGTTATTCAATAACGTGGTTGTCAATATTTGATTAAAGTAGTTTTTTGCATAAATAATTTATTTAGCAATCACTAAACTATGAAAGTTCAAATCAAAAAAAATTATTCAAAATTAGTCTTATCCAAGAGCATAATACAATAATGTGTCTTGCAATGTGGTACTAGTCCCATGCTCAAAATATTTTGCAATTAAATCTTTAATTAAAATTTTTATTAATTGCTTTAAGAGTATGATCACCAGTGTTCTAATTACTTTTTTGGAAATTAAATGTTACAAAGTTTTTTGTATTAAAAAATTATTTGAAGTTAGTTTTATCGAAGAGCATAATACGATAATGTGTCTTGCGATGCGGTCCTAGTCCCATGCTCAAAATATTTTGCAATTAAATCTTTAATTAAAAAATTTATTAATTGCTTTAAGAGTACGATCATGTGGTGTTTAAATTTTTTTTTTTAAAATTAACTGTTACTAAGTTTTTTGTATTTAAAAATGAACCGAACATAAATCGTGTAACTTTTAAATTTTAAAATACAATGTAACTATAGCTAGCTTTTTTCTTCACCCAACCGCCGCTCCTAAGCAGGATATTTTAAAATACAATGCATCTGGAGGGTTATAAATAGGAAGGACAGTCGGGCTCCTAAGCAGGATATTTTTTTAGACTATCTGATTTTGACGGTTCATATTTTCATATATTCCAACTTTGGCTAGCATTTTCCTTCACTCAACCGCCGGTCTCTCTTCGTTTTATGTTTTTTGATTATTTAGCATATTTTGTCTCTCTAGTATTTTACTAATTATTTTCTTCTAAAAACATCCTATAAAGAGTTTTGAAGAAATTGAGAAGAGAAAATAATTCTATATTTTCTGTCTATTGAAACTGTACAATATATGGCCTATTTATAGGC
>JAOTRH010153327.1:0-44803 GCA_034768845.1 Heliamphora exappendiculata | reverse complement strand
ATGTTTGACAGGGAAGCGTCTTGTGGACGATAAGCTAGAAGGTGTACAGCCTCTGGGCCACTGCCTCTTGCATCGACTTTGATCGACGTTTGGCTTTGACGCACGCAGCTAGAGCACGACGCGTGCGAAGATCCTTCCCTGCTATAGGTAGCAGATCGACAGTGCAAACGCGATGGAAACAGGCCAGACGCTTCGACGCGGCCATAGCTGGGAACTCAGTGCATCCGTTTGTAACAGATCGCTGGCCAGGTATCAGCCATTCCCGAGGCAACCAGACCTTCTATCGCGACCGCCGTCTGCCGTTGGTTGCCGCAATGACATTACGAATCAGATGCCTTGCAGTTCTCCGACAGACTGAACCCCGCGAGACAGTTACCGCTATGTACTTAGGCGACCCGCCCTACTCGTGTCTCGCTCCTTGTACTTCGCGCGATGGACCCTGTGCGGTCCAGACGAGCCCATATGAAGCCCTGATCGATACTAATATGCTACTAATGCAGCCACAAGAAGCAGCAGTCTTGTAAATATCAAGTGTACTAAAAAGTGGGCGGGGATCTAGCGAGGAAAGGAGGCGGGACCGCTCTTAGTGTGACTAAACGTCGTGATGCTTGACTTCTCATTCGATCGAACATTGCTCTGCTTTCAGCTGACTACTAGCGAAAGATCGTAATCGATTTTACGGCTTGCGTCAATCGCGCAACGGGAAATTGGCCGGAGCTGGCGCAATGGAAGGTGATCTGCGCGAGGGCTGGGTGTTGGATTTCCTCACACCCGGCTTTTCGGTATGCCCGAGGCACTCTATATAAACCTCAGCAAATGCTGCTTCTGCGGATCTTTTCAAGAACTTGGCCTGCCACACGAAAAATTGAAATTACGGCTCCCTCACACATCGCACAAACTCCAACTGTGTGACGTATTAGTGTCCGGGCCACTAAAAACGGCCTGTCGCGACCAGTTGGAACGGCTTGAGCGATCGAGGTCTCCGGCTATCAGGCCTGGCTGGAAAGGTCAACTAAAGCAAGTTGCGAGCCTTGGCCAGGATAAGCTAGGGTTGACTTAAGGACGCTCGCGCAAGTCTCGCATTATGGTTGAGCAGTACATCGACGACCGCAGTGTTATCGCTTTGGGTCGCCCTTCAAAGTGCAGTGGCTGTTGGGGTGAACCCATATTCTAGAGTAATTTCCACCATTTCCGATGAAATCAGGCTGATCGCGTTCCGGAGCGCGTCCGACTCAGGGACACGATCATCGTTCAGAAGTATCTCGATGACTTCTGAACGGTCCACTTCGATCAACGCCTCGAGTGCGACAGGATCTCGAGGAAGAACATTGTTTGAACAACCTCTTTGTGGTCGTCTCGGACAGCTCTTAGAAGCGTGGCAGCTTTCGTGCGATCGTCAAGCTCGACCCTAGCGATGAGAAACCGTATGGCGTCTGGGAATGAATTTTGAGATGCAAGTATAAGGGCAGTCTTTCCTCGGTTGTCTTCTCGACCGACCTCGCACCCTGGTAGCTGAGCCAAGTAACGCACAATAGGAAGGTCTTTGGAAGCCGTCGCGATCATTAGGGCCGATTCACCATACTGATTGACCGAATTGATGTTGGCACCCTTGTCGCACAAGAGACCCACGATGTCGAGACTGGGCCCACGAGCGGCTTTCATCAACGGGGTTCTGCCATCGACATCGACAGAATCTACGTCGGCGCCTCTTTCGAGCAACAACTGAATGGTATCGAAGTGCCCTCCGGTCACGGCCGCAACGAGAGGCGACGATCCTCCAAGATAGGCTAGCTCCAGAGCTTCATGATCGCCGTCCAGAAGCGTCCGGACCAGGTCGATTCGGCCGTGCCTGCACGCCCACCATAGAGCAGTCAGCTCTCGGTCATCAGGCCCCTGGTTGAAATCGGCCCCAGACATGCGTATGATTTCGTTTGCGACCTGAAATTTCCGGTGCCTCACAGCCCATTGAAGAGTGGTGACGCCGTCATAAACAATGTCATCCGTCGTGGAACTTTCGACCTCCACTCCAAAATGCAGTCTCGTAAAATTGCAGGCGTCAATGACTTTCCTGAACTCTTCTCGGACATAGGTCTCTTTAATTCTAGGTGGCAGAAGATCTGGGAAATTCGTCGTCCCAACGGCCACTTTCACATGGATCAGTGCCAAGAAGGGACTCGTAGATACCAGATGCCTCAGCTGTAATACGATGAAATTCATTTTCACATTGTGCAGTGAGTCGAATTCGATGGACATGGATCGGGAGTGGTACACAGATTCAAGGGTCCCTTCAAGCAACACGGGAGTGGCACATCCGCGACATAGTACACAAACGTCCCGAGTGTCACATAACTTTCGTAGAAGATCGAGAAATTTCTTCGCCGTGAGGTGTAAGTTCGACTTCCAGGGTGTCATCGTCAGGAGGTTCGACGTATACTCTGCTGCAGCCACGGTGTGGTCTGCGCTTGAGCACTCGCCTTGTAGAACGCCTGCAATGGTATCCAAGAGCAACTCATTCGGCAGTCGGAACAGGTGGCAGGGTAATTGTGGAGGCCAAAGTGGAGCACGAAGAACCGCGCCCGCGTCCGAGGTGAGAAAGCAGGGCGCAGCGCTCGGTTTTCGGTCTTGTCGCCTTGACGATTCTGAGCTCGCATTCGCAATGGGAGTGACTGAGGTGTGAGCGTCACGCTGGAGATCGGACTGGTGTCCGATACCTGCACTCGCGAGAGCGACGATTCGACCTCGCAATTCGGCCGTGCACCGACGGGCCAAGCGTGGCCGCCACTCCGTGCCTCCGTTGCTTTCCCTCGCCACGCCATGGCTCGTGACGTAGATCGACCCCAATAGCTCGTCGACCAGGGCCCTTCGACATGTTCGGCGAAGGGAGCTCCTTGTGTAGCACACCTCTTGCACTTCGCCAGGTACGGTGCCTATCAGCACGGTCTCGGGCAGCTTCTGGTATGTCTTGCCCGGTCTCGGTCGTCGATATGCGCAGATGTTCCACTGGACCTTGTCAAGGCACTGGTAATCCTTGAAGACGGCTTTCCGCAGCTGTCGTTTGCGCAGTGGCACGTCGCTGTCCAGCATCTCGGCGGGTGATGCACCCACGATCTCGCAAAGGACCATGCAAGCCGGACGCATCGAGCAGTTGGTCATCCTCGCCACCTCCACGAAGCAGTCGGTACGGGTGGATTTTTCCAAGATCGCAACGACGTGTTTGGCGTCATTCGGACTATAGCTCAGCGTCAGAGGGGTCGGGCGAGTCTTCTCTAGTACCATCGCAAGCTTTCGCAGGATTTCGCGAAGCAGGACGTGTATGTAGCTAGAACCCGCAACAGGCCTGGGATAAATATCCTTATCTATCGGGCACCAGCTGGGTATGATTCCGCTTACGAGCTGGACCCCTAGTTCCCTAGACCCTACTGCGGAACGGTTTCCAATTCTGGTCCGAGAACACGTCGTTAAACTATGTGTCTCCCCGTGCTTTCTGCAGCATGCTTCCAGGTCGAGAATATCCAGAGCTCCATTAATGATTCTCCTTGCTTTCCAGCGCAGGAATCCCGAAGCCACCCTTCGCCGATAGTACTCGCGATATCCATTGGTTGAGCGGTCGTGAAGAAACAAGGGTTTGAATCAATCGACGGCGAATCTGCTCCGGTGCCTGCGACTCAGCGGAATTGTTGTGGAGCGCACAAGCCGGGCCCGTTGGCAACCGAAGGAAACGATCGAGGAGATCGGATTGACTACTGTACAGTACTAGTATTCGCGTGTCATCACAGCACTTGTAATCGCCGCTCGCGGTGTACAAGAGGCCAGACTTGTAAACGGGTGGCTCTGTAGGCGCTACTGCGACTGGATCCATAGTCCGAATATAGTCTCTCGGATCATCATGCTCCTAGTGACTATTGAGAGCAGGCTACGAGCGAAAGTTATACTGTTGTCTCAGCTGCATGTTGCGAAGGACTATATGAAGTGGGCGATCAGAGCGCAGGTCCCCTGCAACCGCCTCGCGTTCCAGCGTGAACAATCAACGAACGTCATTACAGGCGTGCCAGTGGGGGGAAAGTTGGGGCAATACCAACTACGCCACCCCCAGTGTCCTAATCTGGATGGCGATCTTAGTATTGAGAAACGGAATGACCCCCTAAGATGCTGCCCACGAGGTATATGTATTGCCAGCGAGCTTTCGGTGGCTGAGAGTAGTGCGACTATACAGTATCCACTCGAACACTTGTTGAGACCATTTTTCCCTGAAATGCCAACTAGATCACAGGCCGCCGCGGCCGCGGCAGCAAGTGGCCCAAAGGGCGTGCCGAAGAGGGAAAACCAAAAGAAAAGCGCGAAAGGGAAGACGCTGAAA
The DNA here is from genome assembly GCA_034768845.1 of Heliamphora exappendiculata. Classification (NCBI taxonomy): domain Eukaryota; kingdom Viridiplantae; phylum Streptophyta; class Magnoliopsida; order Ericales; family Sarraceniaceae; genus Heliamphora; species Heliamphora exappendiculata. The sequence continues at coordinate 40,446 of JAOTRH010153327.1, read as the reverse complement.
GATCAGATCCAGCACTTCAACACGCTGGTCCGTAATGAGATACGTGCTAGGAATGCAGGCAACCCTACCGATGGCTTTGAGAGCGAGTAGTCGATTCACGTTCAATGCTTTATCCGCTGACAATGGGCGACAGAGAGATTATCCGCTGCATGGAAAGGCCGCATTAGTAGCACCATCTTCGAAAATGCAATGCTACAACTTCAAGCTAAGGATGAAGGCGCAGTCAAGGATGAGTACTGGCTGGGAGAGGAGCGATTGACCGAACAACAGGCTGAAGAGGCGGATCCTATGGAAATTGATCTCGAGCCTGAGCAGTCAGCAGATATCCAGCAGAGCGGAGCGTCTGCCACAGAGACAAATACCCATTCGTCAACGGAAGCCCGGGATAGCGATGACACCTGTGTAGGCATTAGCACGGCTTACGACATTCCCGGTGCGGATGAAATTGCGGGCGGTGGTGCCATTGCATGGGTGCGCCCTCTCGTCCGCCCTGGGTCTAGGGAAGTGTGGGGACGGCAAGCAGTCATCTGGCATGAAAGGATGGATTTCGAATGCGAGGGCCAGGGCAAAAGCATCAACATATACAAGCTCGAGGCGCTGAGTAAGGCGATCCCGTCGAAAGAGGAGAGAGAGGAGTACATTCGAGAGCTCGACGATAAACACAAATTTGAACGAGTCAGTGGGAGTCTGGCAGACTTGCCCACGACTGCAAGTCATTGTAAGTGCGATGCAGTCATCAAACGTGCCAATTGGACGCTGCCGTTTGACAAGAAGGGGGAACACGAGATCTTGGGTCCGAAAGAGCAGATGTTTATCCGCGTGAAGTACGACGCAAGAACTTCCCAGCAAATCAATAAGTTTTATTCGATGGGTCAACTTACCACCAAGTACGGATCGGAGGCGGCCATGGAGCTCCGTCGAAAAGTCCTAGGCGGTGACTACGGTCGTATAGCTTCGAAGTCGCCGCCACCAGCCTCTAGGCCCTCCCGTTCAAGCGAGACTGTGCTCGTGTCCACTGAAAACGGTGGCAGTGCACGTGCGGAGCGTCTACCGGACTCTAGCCTTAAGGATATGAACGACAAAGAACTCGATAAATTCCTCGCAGAGGTCCGAAAAGAGTCCGAAAGAAGAAAGAGTTCGACGCCAGCCCCAACGTCCGCACACTAATTCTTTGCGTCTGGAGTTGGTTGCACGTACACACTTACGTGACTTAATATTGGGGTTGCGATTTCTGCGAGTTGGACTTCAGCACTTGTTGTTCCTTAGTAATTAGCCTAGTGCATCAGACTGCATCGATAGTCTAGATACTTGTTGGAGTTTTGGTCGCATCACGTCGTTATAAGAACAGAGCAGACACCCAAGTTATATCGCTTCTAAAATCAACTAAACAGACTTCTGTCCTTCAGCCAGTTTGACGAAATCTTGAATGTGGCACACGCCCAAGTCTGAGTTACAGTACCACAGCAGTCCATGCGTCCCTCGGCGTGCTGGAGACGTGACGTAATGCATTAGCGCTTTCACCAGCAGATGCAGCCAGATAAGATTTGTCCCAGGTCGATACTGTACATTTCGCTATGTTTGTAAGCCCAGGGATTCCGTGAGCGTAATCGAAGGTGTCATCATCGAGAAGAGTGCTACGCATGTGTCGGTACATTTGGCACTGATATGCTTCAGCCGCGTTGCCGTCAAATAGACCACTGATTTCGCTGAGATCATCTAATATCTCCATTGGATAAGGTGCGTCGTGAAAGCCCATAATCAACAATGGCCGTCTGTATTGGAGGGGTCGCGATCCTCGAAACCTGCGTATTTGGTACGCGTGCTCGTGCGCAAATGTTACTAGGATGCAAGTCACGATGCTCAAATTGGTACCCTTCTTCAGCCTTGCGTCGAACGATTACTAAGGCTTAGATGTCTGTATTTGAATGCTTTGATCTAGAGATGTACAGTAACTTGATGTCTCCCTCTGCTACAGTATATGCATGCTGCTCTGTCACACTGCGTTCTACTAAAGGTGTGTGTCCTGCTTACATTATATACGTACATTATGCCCATAGACACAGTCGGATACCAACGGACCACATGCCGCTCTAAGCAACGTCCATCCTGACTTTCAAGTCGGAATCTTGATAGTGCTTACTGTATAGTAGCAAGTCTCCCACATAATCGATTGTCAGCGGCCCGATCAAGTCGACTGCCGACTACCTACTTGTACACCAATAGATGGCCCTTGGACTCAATCCAGATGATCCTACCTAGCATACTCGCTAGTACGCCGGTGCGTGCAGCCGCAACATATATCGCGTCCGCGTAGACCGTTCCGATGTCTTCTGGCGTCAGATCTGGAGAGCCCGTGTTAGGACTTGGGTTCATGGCGGCTCTATGTCGATCACGACTGCAAGATCGCGAGGCTGACAGGTACCTTTCGGAAGTGACTCAACGTTTTAGGTTAGTGTATATTCTCACAGGTGTAATTGACTAATTGACAATGTGTAAGCGAAAGCTCCAAGTAGCAGCGAACAAAGAACGGTGGCTAGTGAAATGTGGCATGTTCCAGCCCTGAAGCACTTTGTTAACTAGTCTACTGCGTCGCTGTCACCCAGCAACGTGAGATGTGAAGCTCTGTCACCCGATAGTTCTTCTGCAGGCGCACCTCTTGCACATAGCAAGCGCACGATAGCCTCGTGTTCCTCTTCAGATGCAATTTGTAGCGCCGTCTTGCCTGAGATGTCGCTAGCGTCAAGCCAAATATCTTCTCGACGTAACAGTCTCTCCACAATTGCTTCGCTGCCCAGCTTCGAAGCGAGCGCCAAGGGCCTCATCGCAGACCATACCTCTTTCGTGTTGACATCTACACCATGTGTGTCTGTGAGTAGCTCTGCTATGGCTACATACCCGTTGAGAATAGCATATGTAAGTAGTGTTGTGCCATTGACGTTCTGGTTCCGACACTTCTGTGACTTCGGAAGAACGAACCGCACTTTTTCTTCATCTCCCTTGATCACAGCTAAGGCTAGGGGTGTAAACACTCCATTAGCAAAGTCCGTCGGATCCCATCCAATTATTAGATTGGAATTCATAGTCTTGAGTGCGTGGAGTAGGGGCGACATTAATTCTTCGAAAGAGGGATCTCGTTCCAAAGCAGGGAGAAGGCGGTAATCGGGAGGTGTAAAGAGGACGAGCTTTTTCAAACGGTTTTCTTGGACCCATGGATCTGAGAGCCACCGGATAAAGCTGATCTTATCCTGTTCTCTTCGGAACAAGATACTCGAGAAATCGAGCCGGACCTTCTTCGCATGCTGTAATTAGAAGGTTGATTGTTGTTCTTTTGGGACGCGCGAGTACGAGCCTCACCAAATTTAGGTGGCTAACGTACTCTCAGACCCCAAGCTAAAAATCCGCAGCCGCGCGGTGGGCCGTTTTGAAAACAACAGTATTGACCCGGAGAAGGCACCAAAGCCAGGATCGCGCGAACTGCCTCTCTGCTACTGGCGCCATGTGGCATTGAACCAACGTTACCAATCCAAATGACCCGAGAGGACATCCTGCAAACGACTGGGATACAGCGATGATGATAGGTACGGGCTGCTGAATTTCCTACCTTCCCGTCCAGTAGCCGCAGGGTAATCCGACACAAATCCTATCATCGTCCACGCGAGGAGGTTCTTAGCAATGCGAGCAGACCACCGGTCGTGTACATGCGGAATCGTGACTAAGCCTGTCCTGCGGGAGGAAGCAGATGGTCTGTGTAGTGGCCTTGTCTCATCGCAGGGTGCGAGCAAAGTATTGCCGTCTTACCCTCAAAATTTCGCACTGATTCAACAACGCCTTCGAACTCGCCCAGTCTGTCTCTCAAATTGTTCAGATCGTCTCTCATGTCGCAGATCATAGCGCTGGCTTCCACGAAAGACGCATTAAGTCTCTCCCTCAATGTTCGGCAGACTGTCTCGTGGGCTCGGATGACGTCCAGGAGATCATCGCAGTCTTGTTGATGAAGTCCGTCGTCATGAGCAACGTGTGAGCTTGTAGTACCCTCGATGGACTCGCAAACACTCTCGCCCAGTGTTGGATAGACAGTCTCGTGGGCTGGGCTGGCGTCCAGGCGATCATCGCAGTTTTGTTGTTGGAGTTGGTCGTCATAGGCAACGTGTGAGCTTGTTGTACCCTCGATGGACTCGCAAACTCTCTTGGACGGGCGAGTCGATCCATCACTTCCGTGGCGTCGCTTTAGCATGTTCTGCTGGGATTCAGTGTGTTCCGTCGGTGCCATGTAGTTTCTGATGAAGAATCCTGTTCTATTATATATGGGGCTCTTGGTACAGCCGTAACAAAATCACTTGATACTCTCCGGCCGTTACTTCACCCCCTAAGACTGTCAGCGACCACTGATGAAACATAGCTTCTAGCTCCACCGCATAGGGTGCTGCGTTGACTAGGTATAAATATCGCTGACGGCGCACCCGCAATCACGGGCCGGCCGCGAAAGACGACATGATCAACAAGTGCTTCGCTGGGCACGGGCGCATTTTCCTGCTGGATGACCAGACCGTCATTCAGCTCGAGAACGATGGAAGATTCAAGGACGGAGATGAATTCACCATTGCAGTGGATCTAGACAGGTCGCGTCTGTGGCTAGAGAGTGCCGATTTCAATAGCTCGATCATCATTCCCGACGGCGATCTATATTGGAACATCCTTCAGGCCACGACCGAGCCCGGAAAGAACACGTGGCGCGTTCGCCTAAGGACCAAGAGCTCGCAGCGACACGCCACCGTCGGTCTGATCGGCAAGAACGGACAACTAACTGAGCTTCTCGAAACCCTGCTCCGGCACGCGTGCTTACGACCGGATTTCAACTTACACGATCGTCATATCCCCCATCGACTGTGCCCTGCTGTAAGAGTATCTCACCCGATGCATCAAAAAGACACGCTCACAGTAGCAGGAGATACACTCGTATCACATGCGTATGGTAGAACGATGGAGTCTGACTTCTAGAGGCTCGGTGCTCAAGTGCGCGGACGCAAACACGGTGAAGCAGCTCGAGGGGCTGTGTCCGCTCTGGTCGGAATGCGACAGGAGGAAAATCAAGGGTCTGATGCAGAAAAGAGCGATCTTCAGTCAGTTGTCCAGAGACATGGACATACAAGCCGTGCAAGAGCATCTCCTCCAACAACCGCGGATTCTGTCTTTTCGGACTTTTCGAACCGACTGTTATTTACTGGAGACATGCGCCAAGTATCTAAGGAAGGCGTTGCTATACGTCGGTCGCAACAAAACTTGTCTCAAAGATGATCTTTACTTGGTGCATAGCGGACGTTCATTTGAAGGGGCCTACTCGGCACTATGGCTTTCGGCGATGAGATTTTTACCAGATCCCAAAGGCCCCGGTATGTCTGAGAGCACCTACCTGACATATTTGAACTCGCGAGCTCGCAGTCTGGGTTTCTCAGTTCGGGACGATCCGAGACAGTGTCCGGCAGAGGGTGAAGTCTCTCGTGTGATCGAGACCGTACGCGCTGCAAAGTTCTCCACCAACAATCGGGCGAAGGCTGCTACGACGAATAGAAGGAAGACTCAAATGAGCACGCGGTCGTTCTTCGAAGATCAAGAGCATTACACAAGTCTCTCGATAGCTGAGAACATACAAAAGTACGCGGCCGGTGGCGGTAGAAAGGAATTTGCACGTCCACTGGCGGTGATCTACGATCTCCTCGACTGTTTCGGTTTCATGTCGGGCTTGCGGCTTGGGTTGACTTTCGAGGAAGCAGAACAAATCGTGCTGCATCCATCTCAGCGAACGGCAGTCGCCACACCGTCACCGCCAGGGTTAGGTCAACTCGCAAAAGCCCTCACACCTTCTTCACGTTACTCAGAGTCTAGCTACACACTGTCTACATTCGGCAGTGGGGCCAGGTTGCATGATTGTGCTCCTACCCGCTACGAAATTACAGGATTCGACCCAGCGCGCTATGAGAGCCAGCATGCTAGCTTGGCGGTTGACTTGAGCTCCGCACCGCAAACTCAGCGACTATCGATGACGAGTAGTCAAAACAATCTCGACAGCTCCGCAGAGTCTCTCCATGATGACGACGCAACCAATTATTCTCCAGTCGCTCAAAAGGACGTCGTTCAGGCGGCGGTGAAGAACGATGGCATCGAACGCCAAACCCTCACGTTCAATGCGAATAGTTTGAAGCGTGCGAGAGACGAGATGTCGAGCAGTCCGGACGACAGGGAGCACCAGCGCCGTCGGCGTGGCAACAGTGTTGTCACGCTCACTTATACGGCAAGGCATCGCAAAACTCAGGTCGTAGGGCGGTCTTGCGACGAACCTCAAGCGGACACGCCGAGGTGACGGCCTTGCCGGGTAAAGAGCGGAAGGCACTGGGGTTGCCGCCACATGCGAATAATACGAAGGTCCATCGGCTTCGATCAACGACTGCGGGCTTGACGTCGTGCATTAGGATTGTCTGGCGGCCATAAGAGACTTTTTTGACACTCGTCGATGTACGTACAGTACAAACCTAGCGCTGACTTGGTAGTGTAGAGTCTCTGCCAATTTTGTCTCCAGCTCGTCCAGAGCAATGACTTGGATGACACAGTCTCACACTTCACCTGGGCCACAAAATTCGGTCTTTGTCCACTATGTGCCGATACGAGTACTTCATCTACTGCTGCGGACACGATTACTACTTGGTTGACAAAAGCATCGAGATTTGCGAATGCCGGTCTCTATCGGCATATTCAGCCCAGGCGTGGACCTCCGATATGTGCCCAACCAGACCGTTATATGCACGGGGATCGTCGACGAGTACTGCAACGAATGTCTTGGCGGAGATGACGGCCTCGATCCATCGGATTGCTTCGAATTGTTCGAGGAATAATCGCATCGACGATGCAGACGAGCGAAGGAAGGCATGTCAAAGTCAAGCTCGAGTACAGTGAGCGGCGATTGCGATGGCCGTTGTGTACCTGTAGACAGCATGTATACTAGTCCTGCAGCGAGCGGTCCCGCTATTTCTTAAGTCTTTACCAGGCTATCTTTGAATCACTTATTCACGCCCAAGGGCCATTCGAAGACACCCACAGAGCGCATATCGGATTGCTCTAGTACAGTAGGACTGGATGTCAACACCCATTCGTCATGCGAGATCTTGGACAACAGTATACAAAGCCGCAGCCAACAGGCACACGCCTCTCGGCTATGGAGATAGATGGAAGGTCTGACTTTCATTATGTATCTAGCGCACCCAGAAGCGGCTCCGCGCCGCTGCAGTATTCTTCCAGTCGCACCGCCCTGGCGGCTACAGGGGATGATTACCGACGTCAAGTCACGATTATTCACATACAGTACTGTACTGTACAGTACAGTACCTGGGCTCTCATCGTAGCTTGGTGGTTCTTCGACGGTCTCAGGCCAGGCAGCATTGTCAATGTCAATTTTTTCTCGTCCCGTTCCGTGTCCATACGACTCGTACGTGGGTGGAGCGTCTCGTGCGCTCGATGGAGCGCCAGTGTGACTCTCCGGACAAAGGCTGGCGTTTGACAGAGCAACGACATCGTGGCCACGGCTGACGGCCCTATGCCGGTCTTGCTGGCGTGCAATCTCCTCATCAACCGCTTTGCGAAATGCCTTCCGGTCAGTGAAGCTGGAAGAACATGTCCCAAGATGGTGGCGGCCAGAGTAAAGCTGTGAACGTCAACGACCGTTGGTCGTAACGTTTGAAGCGGAAAATCAGCATCGTGAGACACGGCGTGTCTTGAAGATGGACGTACAGTATCGAAAATTTGTATGAGATGCGGGGTTCGAATGTGCGTAGATAGAAGATAGTGGATACTGTACAGTACTGTACTTTTTTGCCGGTAACATGTATTTTCCTGCATCGTGGAGGCGCTCTCCAGAGCCGGCGCCAAGATATGGATGATGGCTTCTTGGCATATTGACCATCTGGTGTTCGAAGCTGGCCACTCCGCCAGGAATTATGGTTCAGGGAAAGTCGATGACTCGCTAAATACTATGATACAGTACGAGCGCCGCTAGCTGACCGCGTTCGTACATTCGTCCGATTGCATAGAGAGACCCAAGACCGCATGTAGGAGAGACTGTACCAAATCTCGATCGCACGCTAAGCTATTGTTCTATAACTACATCGAAAATCCGATTGAGTCTGTACCACCACCACCTTCGTGCCAGCTTTGCAGGTAACTTTGGGGCATGCGGTCTGTGGAAGACTATTCGGTGGTTCCTGCCGCGTCCCTTGGAAGTAAATATACAATACGAACCTCCGCCAAAGCCAGATAATGAGCAACCTATCTCGCACATTGCATTGCAAAAATCGATCCAATACAGCTCGCTTTGCCCCTCGAGTAGATTGACCCAGAAGCCTCGCGACCTCGACTGCGTGGTAATTCTGATTACTTCTCTCTGCGGAGGCACCGGCTCTGTACACTTGCTCGTCACTGGCGAGACGCTTTCCAGCAGGGAGCTGTGGCCCTTTGATGTACGGACTTGAGTTTGTGTTGGCTGAATTGGGCGAGCGTGCAGAAGACCTGATGGATACTTGTCGATTGGGCATCGCTTGTCGCAATTTACTGGTGCCATTTCGCAGATTAGATCAAATAGGGGTTTTGCAGGTCCTTCCCTAGAGTTCCGTTCCATGTAATGGTCGATGGTGACCCAGAACTGACTGCGGCGACTCGATGCTTGTAGCAAGTCCCTTGAAACCACAGAATCCAGCTTTCGCTTTTCTTCCAGAGGGATGGAATTACACGTCTGGATAGCAAGAGATGTCCAGTCGCGATATTTCTCGTTCCACTTGCTTTCGTACTCGACAGTGAAATCGCAGTATTGACGTATTCCGTTTTCGGACGCAACTGTATGAAACTTTTGAATCTCTCGTAAGCAGATTGCGACGATTGATGAGTCATGCAACGTTTGTAATGCATATACCGATAATCGACTTTGCCTTCCCATCAGCTCTCGATCAATCGTGCGTAAGAAGTCTGGAAGACCAGCGATCCAGACGATCGGCTTTTTCGCGGAAATAAGGCGCAGAAGTGCGGTAAGCATGTCGTTTTCCTGGTGACCTGCGTCACGAAAGTTCGAGACAATCTCGTTCAATACGAGCTGGAGCGCCACTTCGAGTTCGATCCAGTCTTTCAAATTTTCGTAAGTGGCGTGTTGCAAAAGCTCGATCGGTTGAGCCTCTGGAAACAAGTGATCCACAATACCTTCAAGGCATCGGAATCGATCGATGCGGCCGAATAGAGTCGTCAACATGACTTCCGTGCGATTTTCGTATGGATACCTTTTCGCCTGCGCCACCCAGAACTTAGGATCGGTGCGCATGAGGAACAAGTTATCCAGAGCCTCCTCGAGACAGCCGTGTAGAAGCTCTCTCACAAATTGCAAATCCACGCGTCCAGCAGGAGCATAGTCCAATTGAACCATACGACGAAAGATCGAAGCCGAGAGAGTGGCGACTTCCGGCGACGTTGATCTGGGTGGCTTTCTATCTATCCCGACGGGCGGGAGCAAGGATCCCTGCGATTCGCGAAGGAATTTCATTATCATCGATTGAGCTTTGAGTTGATAGACCACGAGAGATGGACTGGGCAAACCCAGGCGACCAGTGTCTTCTACCAATTGAATGCCGTAGGATTGTTCGGTCATGTCGCTGAATAACACTCGTCCTTCACAGGACAGCGTCGGTAATGATCCGCAGAAAAGTGCCAGTGGGACAGCACGTCCATCAGTGGACAAGAACGACCGTGGGTGGCCAGTGACACGGCTGTCGAGCATATTAGGCAGGTTATCCCCGGTAGAGATGTCCTCGAGGTTGAGTAAGGGAGGTTGTAGAAGCTGCTTCTTGTTTGGCCTTTCTTCTGTTCCTTCACTTGGAGTCATTGCGTAGATGTGAGCATCAGGCTTTTCGAGCAAGATGTCTGACCACCTCTCGAGCCATAAGTGCCGTTGGGTTTTGTCAAGTCGTGCCCACTGAGCCCTGAAATGAACGAGTTTCCGTTGCTCTGCATATTGACGCAACACGTGCCAGTCCTCCATGACCTTTGAAGCCACGGGGAAAATATGCGGTTCAATTTTCGCCAGTGGTATGGCGTGAGTTGGCCGAAGCTCGTAGCCGTGTATTCGACAATAGAGTTCCTCGCATGATTTCCAGTTGGGTCCATAATAGCGTCTGTTGGCGCTGTCCTTCAGTACTTCCAGTCTTTGCAGGCTGTCCTTCAAATGTTCTGACGTAGAGTCAGGGTCTATCCCATATTCTGATGAGTAATTAAGGGCTCTGGAGACTAGCTTCGAGATCGACTCGATCCACGCATCAACGTTCTCCCATGTTCCTTTAATGCCGAACTGATTGTAGACGCGCCGGATGAATTGCAGCAAAGGGGCAGCCGGGGGTATGAAACGGATGGGGTGTTGTAGCAAGTCGCCTGTGAGCCTGAAATCCTTGCTCAAAGTTCGCAGAATCTGAGAGATGGACCGTAGCTCTCTCAATATGGATTCAGAGACTGACTCCGATTTGTCACTGGCGTTTCCAGATAGCGATTCTGCCATCACGAGACGGTCCCGGGAAATATGTTCAATTTGACTGCTTTAGTGAGCTCTGAGGAGGGAATTTGTTGGGATGCAAGAGAGAACACGAGGGAGACGAATGTCAGCATCCTTCCTGAATTTTGCGGATCCTGGAATCGTTAAGTTGCACAGTACCCAGAGACCCATGGAACGTAGCGCCGGTCCCTGTGCAGATCACGTTTCGCACAGTGCAAATAGCCACAGCGGTATTGCAGTCACTCGCATGCTTCTCCTGCGCGCTTAAGGTACGTACCACTGCCTCTGGATCTCTGATGATTGAATCACGAGCCAAATCCGCAGCAGCCGCTAAGCGCCGCTGATTGCTACTGGCGTAATTGGAAGCTGAGAAGCCGGACTCCGCTAGCGTGACAATCGTGACGCCAGATCGCATGAGAGATTAGTCACGTGGTAAGCCGTGCAACACGGTGAAGGGCAGCACTTCGCTTCCGATTGGCCATAGAGGCGCCGTGGCTGACCACAGCTATCACGTGGGGTGAAAAAGTGATTGCGAGTCCTTTCCTCAGCATTTGTCTTTGTCTTCTGACATCGATACTGTAATGGCCGGGACTGTCTACGGCATTACGTATCTCTTCTCGGAGGCTTTCCCTGTCATTTACACGAATGGATACGGCTTTTCGCATCGTCACGCGTCGCTCATGTTCCTTGCGATTGCGGTCGGCCTGGTCATCTCGATTGCGCCTCAATTCTTCGACATCCGAATGACGACTAAACGGCGAGAGCAACGCCAACCCATCGAGCTAGAGGACAAGTTGTTTGGCTTCTATCTCGCCGCCTCCGTACTTGCCATTGGACTTTGGTGGTTTGCATCAACGGTCCCGACCCTCGTCCCTGGAGCCTCTCCGTGGGCCTCGATTGTATCTGTGACGCTCTTAAGAATTGGGGTAGATACTAAGCAGGACATCTTCCTTGCTCCAGGAGCCTTTTGGGGCGTGAAGCTTCGCAGGAGACTGGATGAGGCACTAGACAGAAGATTCTCGTCGCATGATCGGCCGGAGCCTGACAGCACGTTCATGATAGTATCGGTCAGTAAACGTGTAGAGCGTGATCTTATAAAGGAATTTGTTGGCTTCGAGATCGCCTGGTCCACCATCGAAGATAAATTAGAATCGTGTCCCGGCCGCCCCTGCCGAAACAACCAAGGATATTGTTGGCGCGATCCACATGAGACAGCTTGTTACTCATATGAACGAAGGCAAGAAGTTCAAGAGCACTACGCCCAGACTGGTCTATAAGCAAACAAATCAAGTTGTAGGTGAATGAAAAGCTTGTTTACTCACATGTGATCGTCTTGTCTGCTTGTAAAGGAGTTTGTGAAGTGAATGGCTTCTTTGGTTGCTTTGTTTGCTCGCTGCCCTTCCACATTAAGTAGGAGGTGTGGCAATACATATATGGTCTTGTAAGTGCTCTGAGGGTGCAGTAGCTGTCTGATTGAGGGCCTGCCAAGGCTCTGAGCCTGCCACACGACTAGATAGCTGTCTGGCCATCGTGATTACGTCGTTTTTGATCCAAGACTTCATCGTTAGAAGGTTGTTGACTGTCAGAGCTTCCATTTGACGTCTCTTTGGTTGCAATACGTCGCCTGTGGAACTGAACTGTCGCTCTGGCTCATCGCTTATTGCTAGACAGCTATAGATAGTGAGAGCTATGCGTGCAAGGTGTGGCCAAACTTCGAGCTTCTCAAGCCAGTAAGGAATAGGTGAGTCCTCAACGGAGTACTGCAAGGCCGGACATTGCGGCAGTTTGAGATATTGTTCGAGCTCTGAGAGCGATAGATCAAGTGATGGATCGTCGTCGTCGTCGTCGCTGATCATGCCAGTCTCCAGAGCAATATAGGGTCGTTTTGAACGCAATGCGGACGGCGAGGGGGTGCGTTGTGGAGCCCATTTGAGCCAGAGCTTCTGAAGCTCCGCCTTGCGATCCACAAGCCATGTATTGCCTCCAAAACGGCCATCGTCACGAGCTTCTGACCACTTCCACTTCATGCGAGGGTGGAGGACGATTGCGGCCACGTAGATAGGTGTATCGTCTAAGTACTCGAAGTACTCACTAAGCTTCTGCCAAGCTAGATTGACGCTCGTTGAGAAGTGGTGTTCTGAAGTAAGTAACTCTGGATCGAGTGATTGACTGGCCTTAGGTACAGGGTATTCTTGTCGTTTGTCTTCGGAGTGTTGTAATAGCTTTGCAAACGTTGGAAGGACCATCCATATTGCTCTAAACTTGCCACCGGCTTTGCCTTGCAGTGTGTCAGTCGCCTTCTTTACTGGCTCAAGAATATCGATGTATCGTTTAATGACAGTCCAGTCCTCGGCACTCAGCTTGTCTCTAACAATCGATGGCTCTCTGCGCTTGATTGGAGCATTGCGTTCCTCGTAACGAGGGACGTAATTGTACTATTCATCGACTTCTTGACGTATGAACTCGTCAATAGCAGCTCGAAGATGGACAGCTCGCTTGGCGCTGCTTACAAAAGAGAGACGCCAGGGTTCAATTAGTCATTAGAGATCGTCAATATATATTCCGGAGTTTCTGAAATGCCCTCGAGCACTCTTGACGTCGCTTCCCACAATGCTGACTGCCCACCTTAAGAATTTCCCGAAGTTGTCGAAGTTATTAGCTTGTTCTCGCTAGTAGCGACGTATGAACGATTTGAGCTGGGAGAACAATTCTTCGATAGGGTTTAAGTCTGGCAAATATGGCGATAGGAAGAGAAGCTTCACGCCGGCGCGATTGCAGAGTTCTAGAATGGAGGGACTGTGATAGAAGGATGCATTGTCCATGACGAGAACGGAATTTGGCTCGGGCCATCGCCCACACAAAGGCAATAGCTCTCTAATGAAACCTTCAAGGGAATGGTGTGATATGAGGGTGTCTTTGGTGGCGTTGTATGTTGCGGCGTGTAGGAGAGATAATCGAAGGCTGGCTGGAACCGCGAGGAGACTTGCTCCCGCCGACTTGAATAGAGTGGCCAGAAAGAGTGAACGTGTGCCCCCGGTACAATTATACTGGCGTATGATATGGCGGATAAGATTGTGGTTCGTATGGGGACGCACGATGTCGCAGGCTAAGGCACTTTGGGAAGACGCTTGCCAAGACACTAGGTAGTTGAGCCCGGTCTACCCGGCCGCGGACTCAGACAGCTACAACAACATCGCTGCCTTTCCTCATTACCCACTTTTAGCCTCCTCTTGCATCACACGATCAGTGCTTGCTGCCAGTCATAGAGCGGAACCTTGTCCGAGAAATGACCATACAAGTGTGCGTTAGAGGGATACAAGACCGTTTTTGCCGCCTGATTTTAGCTAATAACGAGATTCAGCGTCCGCAGTTGCACTCGCCCCTATGCTCACTAGCATCGGCACTACCTCCCCGTCGCCTTTTCGAGGTGGTACGTAGAGTGCACTGCTTCCAAACCTTAGCGTTGCCTCCTACACTAGCTAGCGATTGAGCCATCTCCTCGCAGCTAAACATAAAAAATCTCTGTAAGGCGATGAGATGATTCTATGTCACATTGTTATTCTGCTGCTTGCGAAACCGGTTCATGAGCTTCCACCGACGTTTTTGCTGAGCTGGCTTCTTCTTAAGATCGCTGCGAGGAGACTGAGGTCCTAGGGGTTGAGGAGAAGTATTGTTAGAAGGGTGGGTCTCGAGATGCAGCCGAGAGTCAAACTTATCTTGGACCTTTTGTATGGAGGCAAGCTTGCCTTCGAGGGCATTTATGCGAGCGTGCGGCGGGTACTGTAGGTTACGATAGCCTTTGAGCGCTCGCCGGTACATCTCCCCTGCCTCCTCCATCTTGCTCTGGTTAGCATAGAGAATGGCGATATTCTTGACTGTGTCAATCGTCGATGTGTGCTCAGGACCCCATGCCTTCTCGTACCCTTGCAGCGCTCGTAAGTACAAGATTTCCACTTCCGCTCTTCCAAGAAAATTGGAGACTTTAAGCACTCCTCCCACATGTCCTTGCCCTCGTCCTGACTCAAAATCTCGGCTCTGCCACCAGCGGCTTTTGCATGAGCTGCCAGGCGAAACCCCGTCTCTCTCGTAACCTCCTTAGGAGACTTTCGTACCATTGCCGCCACAAGCTGTAATGCAGTCGAAAACACCTGTTCTTTCGCAGTCGTCGTCTCGATGTTGTACGCGCACCACATGCACGACCGGGTGGATCGATTGCCGCCCGCCTCCCACTCCCAGTAGTAATCATTGAGTACTGCACTAGAATGCCGATAGAGTGCTGAAGATAAAGCTTAGTCGCTCGCAAAAATGGATCTTCTTCTGGCTGCTCTCGCTGCGCAGCAGCATCCTTGCCTGCTAGCACTAGCTCTAACCATATGTCGCCGTGGTAGAGGAAAGCCCACTGGTCGAGCAGCCGCGCGGCTAGTGCATCGACACTCCTTACCTGCTCGTACGACATTTTCCACGTCGTGAGCACACTCCGTTCTGCGTACTCTTGTAAAGGGAATTGGGCTTGGTGCTGCATAAGATCGGCCCATGTCTCTTCATAGTAGCTAACATACTCCGGAACTGTCATGCCCGTGACGCCGACGTACGAGCCTGCCTGCAAAAGGGCTAGCGGCAGACCACCGAGCTTTGGAAGCAGTATGCCTATGCCTGTCCCACCCGTCAGCTATCCCGGGATATCTATGTGCTAGCCATATTCATTCGCCTTGAACTTTCCTGCCGGCCCGGGACTCCACCATCTCTCTTGCCACTTTGTCGTCGACGCTCGATAGCTCTAAGCTAGCCTTTGGTCGTCGAAGGCGGGCGAGTACGTGTGGTATCTTCGAAAATGTGGACCGGGAACGGCGGTCAACTGTGGAGGACCCGCAGGCGTATAACTACAGCGACTTCCTACCTCAAGACGAACACTCGCTGCCGCTGAGCTGTTGCCACGGTCTGGAAGAAGGATATCAGATGCTGCATGTCCGCCTCTCGTGGCACAAAGAAGTCAGTAGGGGATTCCCTTACGACTGAACGGAATGCGATACTTGTCCTGCGTTGTGCCTGCTATTCATTTCCTTCTTTTCGAGACCTTCTCTAGAAGCCGTGCCCACGTCTTCTCCTTGCCATCACCGTACCTTATATTCATGCTCACATCTAAGATGCCAAGGAGACAGTACGAGAGATCCTCTCCTCGTGTAGTGTCCCTGCCTGCGATCCACCTCATCTTCTCGTCGCTGCTCAAGTTGCAGCTCTCCTCATAGTCTCGCAGAATAGCTTCCGAGATCATTGTAATTGTAGCAATGCGACCCTCTAGCGACGGGCCTAACTGCATCGATATTCCGCTTCGGCCATGGCCGCTAGATCCTTTGTGCCCGATGATTTCCCACTCTTTGGATAGGAAGACGACCACACTCGGCGCAAGCAGCTGTTGTAGTGTCCATCCTCGCTTGAACCAAACGCTCCCCTCAAAATTTACCATGTCCTTCGTCGTTGCAACATCCTCTAGATACGCGAGGCATATTTCGGCATCGCGGTACCATCGGAACATCGAGTTAATCGCCTCTGACAGTTCACGGTCGCTCTGCTGCTTAATGCAGCATGTGTCGATCCACAGCCACTTTATTAGCGGCATCTGGGCCCTTATGTACTTTACAAACCCTTCCACCTTCTGGTATCCCGCTTTGCCCGTATTTTTCTGCTCTTGCACATCCTCCCACATAGCCTCCGTACCAGAGACCCATCGGTGCGACGCAATTGCGTAGGGCGGCGGCTGGACAGCGAAAAAGTCCGCGAAGGTGAACGTGTCCACGTTGAGGAGGCGCGTGTCTGCGGTCGTATCTGCGAGAGGGTCGGCGTGTCGCTAAGAGTCAGAAGAGATCAAGTTAGCACGCCGTCCTCTAGTACGACGCCAGCCTCTTGTAATGCAGCAGCGAGAATATGGTCGCGACCCAGTATCGCTCATTGAAAGCTTCCTATCGTTGGTGATGTCTCTCGATTAGCTCGACTACCTTTTTAAGAGCGGATTGAGAGAGTATAAAGCCACTGCCTCCGTGCGCGAAGCCAAGTCCTTCAATTACTGCCTGGGATCCAATGTAGTGATCATTAGAAGGAATTTCCATTTATCGAGCTGTCGTTCAGGGATCTTTCTGCGAATATCTTCTGGCTTCTCTCGGCTGTTACCCCCGCTCAGTTTGGAGGTTGAAAGTCCAGTTCGTCCTGTAGCCCGAAGTTTCCGCCAGAATTCGAAGTCCTTATGCGTTCCTTTGATGGTGGGTGAACTGTATTTAGAAGCGTGAAAAGGTGGTGGCCCGTCGCAAGGTCCTCTTCGTAATCGGAAAATATGATTAATAGCTTCAATAAGCCGGAGCTATTAACCTGATTGCGGTCCGGAACATCATCGTAGGGGAACGCCTACCCTTTCCCATCCTCTTGCCATTCATGCACAAGTTTGCTGTACCAATTGAATGCGGTGTTATTGTCGGTCGGATAGAAATCTTGGATGCACACCTGCGGTTGATCTTCTCCCCGCTGCAGAAGCAGCGTTCCTCGGTTGAAGGCGACGGCTAGGATCGCGGCGATTTGCTTACGGACAACACTGCCAGCATTGACGAACACTGGCGCACGAGATAATGTCGCGACCAGCTGGCTTGCGGAAATCACTCCCGTCAGAGCACGTCATGGTCTGTGTTGCATTGTCGACGTGGCATTCGACTCGAAGAGAGGGAAACCTGCAGAGAATCCAGTACTTGAAGAAGCACTCTTTCAAGTAAAGCAGCAGTGGCAAGGAAGCAGTGTGCCTGTACTTGGCTAGATGTTAAAAGAGGCTGCTCATGACCTTTGGCAACAGATACCACGTCTTGCCTGCCAACAAGAGCCTTCATGGTCGAATGGGTGGCTTGAAGGCTTAGTACAGCTTGTAATTGCTCGATATCCACTGGTAAGAGATGTGTACAATATGGAGGAGTCTGGCCTCCTTTGGAAAGCAACACCAGATCGCTCTATAACGACTGAGCGACTTGCAGGGCTTAAGCAGGAGAAAGCACGTATAGCAACGGTCCATTGCTGCTTGCATCTTATCCAGTTATAATGAGCTTCTAGAGCTTACAAAGAGACCTGAGGGCTCAGGTTATCAAGCAGGCTATAGATATCAATGTCTTCATGAATCCACCAAATGAGGCTATTGTTGATAAGCGAGTAGACAACGTCGTTCAATTCATTGCTGAGCAAGGGCCTGGGCGGGGGCCTGAGCAACTAAAGATCACCGTTCAAGAGGCAGCAAGTGCTCTAACACGCCTATTACTCTACCAGCAGCAACAAATGGGCAGTGGTGTCGATACTATTCTCTAAAAATAAGCTTCGAGACACCCCGCGCTTGCCCCGTGTTGTAACATAAGCTAACATTTCCTCTAAGCTTGCCCTCCGAAGTTACTGCGAACATTCTCTCTCAATCCTGGCTCCTTAGCGGTCACTCGTTTCCGCCAACACGGTAACTCTGCCCTAAGTGTCCATATCGACAATCCACTCTCCTTTGTTGTTACTAATGCCTGCAAAGTAGAATTCCTCCTCTCCATCTTCCACGTCTCCGTTCTCGATGCGTTCGTCATAGAAATTATATAAGGCGGTGAGAATGTCCTTTAGGCTGCCCTTAACCTTGAGGAATTCTTCGCCTTCCTTTATTGGGACGACTATGTCCACGTCGTTCTGGAAAACTATCTGTTCCAGTCGACAGTCGTCTGTGCCGCAGTCCTCGTTTGTTTCCCACCAACTCGCCGTATCAGGGTGGCGTTGAGAGCACCAGTTGAGGTCCGCGAAGAAGCTCTGCTCAGTCACTAATTCTGCATCTAGCTTATCAAGCGGCCGTTCAATTGGTGGATCGCATCCGGTGCAGAGAATCCATCGCTTCTCGAACCATAGACCTGCCCAAGTATATCTTTCAAACCCCGAGCAGATTTTCTCGGTAGCAGCTGCTGATGTATAGAATTTATGGATTGAGCCCAAGACCTCCCCTACAGTTCCATTGACCGAGATGGTCTCGTAGACCTCGGAGTATACACGTACGGGTAACGAGACGGTCGTCTTATTCTCGAACAGAACTTCCTCTAGGCGAGCATCGTTTTTGACGTACTTCGTGCCATCTCGCCACCTTGCGCTCGAGATGGGGTAAAACACGTTCCAGCTGAGGTCCTCTAATCTAAGTTGGCATTGTGGGTCTGGCGTTGAAATTGCCATTGTCATCAATGCGGCGGCTTGTTGTAGAATGCAAAGGTTGTGCTGGCACACTATATGAGCTTTAAGATGCAATGGTTTTTTGCGTTTTTGCCCCCGCTCCCCGCCGGGGGGGGGGGGGGGGGGTTCCTAGCGAGGATCGTCGGAGCGCTATGCTTGATACATCCTTGCGGATGTGCTAAGGACCAAGCCTTCTGATAGCAATTCCATTTATCTCGGACCTAACGCTCCTACGACACTGCTATGCAGGCTAAATACCGCTCGACAAACTACTTCTATTTTCGTTGACCCGGAACAAACTGCAATAACGAACCAGCTCTGGTCGCACAGTTCCTTTCATACATTTATGTTGCGTAACGTCAGTCCCCTACTTATTTCATCGAGTCGCTGATGAATCTCGTTCATGGATCTCCTCTACTCTTCTATGTGAGCACAGAGAGCGGCCTCGATCGAGCTAGAGGTCCTAATGTATCGGTCAGAATGCTTCACTGGCCGTGCAGGGAATGTACTGCTTTCTTATTGTGACCAAGTCTGCATGGCCACAGATGTGAAAGGTCCCTACCGTAGATTTTTGCGTAGCCATCGTAGCTTCTCAGGCGAGTGCACATTTCAAATTACTGTATGCGATGTACCGTATGATTGTTACAGTAATGACGCATGACATTTGTGTAAGAGCGGGTCACGACCCTTTCCCCTCGCCTGCGGAACTCACTGCAGTCTCCAATCTCGCCGCCTCGTCCCAGAACTCTCGTGCTTCATCCTCAAACTCTGTCACCGCTAGTGCCCGCCAGTAGTGGTTGCTATTAGCAGCTAGAATGGAGTTCCACTCAGTCATGGCCGATTCCTTGTCCTCCACACCTGTGAAGTGCAAAAAAAGTTCGCCCGGTGGGTACACGTTTTATGTCGGCGGCCATGTTGTGTCTCTCTGGGTAGCTGTTGAACCACCGGTACGGCACCTGCACGGTGGCGTGCCTGTATCGATCGAGTGCCATGACTTTGGCCATGGCGGACTGCTCAGAGAATGGCAACAGCTCATCTGGATGAAACGAGCCGAAAGCGACAATAGCAGAAAGGAATTCGACGGTCCAAGGAGAGATGCGGATCAGAAGTACACCATTATTGAGCCCATTCCAGTCCTCGCAATATAATAGCTGCACGTCCTTACGCTGCCCTCGTCGTGGTAAGAAAGTCTCGAGCGCAATGAGTGGATTCATCGCCATCACATCAGCATCCACCCATGCGATCCAGTTGGCTCCATTTTCGACACCATGCAATCCACTGAGATGCTCCAAAACAGCGTCCAAGAGGACAGCCTTTAGTCCAGAGCCCATCTAGTACAGGCGCACGGTACACGTGATGTGGGTATCCGAAGCGGTGATTGTGAGGTGTATGTGTGTCAAGGGACTTGTTATCAAACAGCGCGGTGCATTTCTCAATTCGTGTATCGCGCGTCACTGTCGCAACGCTAAGGACAGGATGCAAACACGAGGGCCACAGAGCAACATATCAGGATCACTTGGTATCGATGCCGAGCGGCTATGGACATCATCACAGTGATAGGATGATGATGTATACAACAGACGTTGTCCGAGCTGGGTTGAACTTCGCGCGGGGACTCGAGACCAGCAGTCCTCCTTAGATCTGTGGCGCTGCTTCGTTGAGTTGGCCCTAGCTGGAACGGAATGACGGGCAGTGATGCTATTGCTTCATATATTAGAGGCGTAATGGGGCTCGGATGGACATTGGGTCTGTGTGCACGGCCGGGCGTACCTGGTACATATGACGGTCGAAGTGTATCAGGCCAGCTCGCAATGGTAACTTGGGGTGCAGTACCAGAAATCCTCTGCGATCTCTACTAGCTCATTTCTTTGCTCGCTTACAGTAATAGTTTGGTGTCACTGTTCCACCTGCGCGGATCTTAGGGGAGTCGCTATGTGCTCCTAACACTGGCCGTAGGATTGTGCGCCGTAGTTTTCGGAAGTCAGTTGGTAAGGGCGCATTAAATCAGAAATGAATTGACTCATTCGACTACGCTAATGTGGATGCGAAATCATTGTCAAGCCGCGAACAACACATGATCCATGTAAGATACTGTACTGTAATGTAGGACGGTGATATACGCTGTTTGCTTAAAATCTGGATCAAGACTGGGAGAGTGCCCCCGTCATGTCTCGAGGCCTTCAGAGCCGCTTGTGCACCAACTACTGCACGAAGGAGATCACCACAATCACCACAATCAACGCTCCACCAGATGCCCCATCCTATCGCCGGCACAATGCCTTCGCTAGTGTCATGCCTTCTGCTGCCGTCTTCGCTTTCTCTCGCTCACTATTTCGCGCCGTCATTCACTAACACCGTAATAGGAGGAGGCTTGAACGAACCGCGAGATGCTGCGTGAATTGATCTTGTCTGCTTTTGGCCTCAGAATCAGTGTCAATGAGCGAGTCTAAACTGACGAACGAACGTAACGTTGGCTCCTGTAAATTAGGTGCTTTCCGGGACTCCTATGCAGAAGC
This sequence comes from Heliamphora exappendiculata, assembly GCA_034768845.1. Lineage (NCBI taxonomy): Eukaryota > Viridiplantae > Streptophyta > Magnoliopsida > Ericales > Sarraceniaceae > Heliamphora > Heliamphora exappendiculata. The sequence continues at coordinate 19,149 of JAOTRH010153327.1, read as the reverse complement.
CTAGTGGTCTAGGGGACACTATACAACCCTTTCACCGTCGCGAGTACCTTCCCTCTGCGGCAGCAAAGTTGGAAGGTGAATCCGGCGAGGATAATGATGTTATCGCCAATACTGTCTATCGAGGACGAGCGTCACAGATACCTTGTCCTCGACTCTGGCTTTCCTGCAGGACTTAGAGCTTCATTGCAGGTACTATTAGTCTTCAACTATAGCCCCTCCAGACCTGTTTGTGTTCCAGCGTGGAGGCCTCTACTAGGGGAACAGTCTCCATCTCGTTTCCTAGCATGCCTGAGCATATCCTCGAATCTTTTGGCATACATATCTCCTAGTAGGGTCAACCTCTTCCACACCGTCCGAGTGCCATATCTGCAGGATGTCATGGGCTGTGTGGAAGCAATGCAATCATGCTCCTCCCAAGGCCGACGGGCACAGATGCAAAGGGATACTTCGAGGATTTGAGGCCATATCGGTATGACATCTCTCTGAAGAGCCTGTACCGGCGGAGGATATCAGTCATAAAGAGCAATGCCACTGTAGGTTAGTTAATAGCCTTCCTGCAACCCTGGCTTGGTGGCAGCCTAATGACATGGGGAGGAAGGTTTAGGCGTATTTTTAAATGAGGTTGAGTGTTTTGGGGGCTTGGAAAGACAGAAACTATTAACCATAACTATAAACTGCTACTGAAGTGCAATTTGTCATAGTACGTGCACTCTTAGAGCGAGTATTGAATAGGGTTTGTAATCTGGGGATACTATCCGAACGCATAAGGTGAAGCAGAAGGGTTAAGGGCGGGTTTATATAAGCAAAGGAAGTTGGTTTTGAATGGATTGAGCATTAATTTGAGCTAACCTACTAATATTCTCGAAGCAGGGAGCAAGGAAGAGAGTCGTCCTTTACAAGGCTATCCTTAGTTAAGTCTTCGTACGAGGCTGTGTCCTAAGGCTTTGTCCTAAGGCTTTGTAGCAAGTTGGAGAGCCAGCACATTGTTGTGGTGGTTTCAGCCCTACAGCACTTTCGAGGCAATTTCACAGAAGTCAATGCGCTCAATGCGTCGCTAACAGTAGAGACAGCAAGACAACTCAAGACTCGACTGCTGTGGGTAGTTATCGGCGTCGTATAAATTAGTCATTTGCTCTATTGCTCTGCCTTTCATGTGTGAACTGGGGATACTTCGCTGATCAATCTCGATCATTTGCAGTTTTCTTTTTCGCCTTAAGCACACCTGCTTTTCGACGTGCCCTACACTCAGCTGCTTCGGAGACTACGTTGAGCCCAACCTCCCAACTACTCGCTATTCACTGACCAAATCATCCTCACCAACAACTTTGACCGTCTTCACATCTTGTCTGTGCTTCCTTGCAACGGGTATCTTTGGCTCTATGAAGGTGACCTTCACCCAAGATTGTGAGTTGGACTGCGTATGCTTCGGCCTCCTGACAATGGTGAAACCATCCTCACTGCTTGGGCTCGATGATGATGTTGCTAGCGATGATCGAGTCTGTGGACTTGGCACATCCGAGGTCTGTTCCGTATAATCTGGACCTCAGCAGGTTCAGATAGCGCTGCCTTGCTTGATTGGTCGTCGTCGGAAGGACCAGGAGATATTTCGAACATGAAGGGGAGCTGGCTTGCGACACTCATCGTTGTGCCCCCTTTGATAGGCCAGTGATGCCGCCGATAGGCTTCGAATCCCAAGTGATGACCTCGACATCAAACTTGTGACCCTTGTACTGTACTAGGTAACGTGGAATCCGCATCTAGACGAAGATATTTGTCAGGAAATCATCATGCTCCCTGAAGGAGGCGTGAGTTAGCTCACTGCCTATAGCTACTGCTAATCGACGAGTCATACGGATGTGCGACTGCACAGGACAGGACGGAAAGTACCAGTGGTTTGAGATCATTAGAAGCCTTCTTCAAGACTCGGCCATTCACTGGCAGAAACACACTTATAGTAACTAACTACAGTACATAGCATGTTGGCTGGACGCCCCCACTATAATCGAAGACGATGCACCAGTGAACCACGTTTGCACAGTCAGCAAAATGTTCCGAGGAGAGATCTGTCTTCGATTTGTTGCTCGAGGGCTCGATTCCAGTAGTGAACAACCAAATCGATCGATTCTGCCTCCATACCCAGCAGTAGTGGACCTATCGACCACGTCACACGAAGCGTATTGTAGTTCTCGAGCGTTCTGTTAGTCGTATAAAATCCTCCCTACAGTGATCCTGCGGCTCCACCCCTCTGCGAAAAGTCATATAAGGGCTGGGTCCAGTCCGACAGCACCTGTTGAGGCGCCGGACAGCCGTTGTACACCATCAACTGGAACGTAGACTGCTCAAAGCTGTACAGTATGCCGTCGAAAAAGAAAGTTGGAAAAGGTTGTGATGGGGGCTTGGAGGGCTCCGCAGCAATTGTAAGTTGCTAAGTACAGTACGTACAGAATTAACGTTACTGTTGTTTTCAAAACCTTCGGCCAACTGCGCGGCTAAGGATTTTTAGCTTGGGGTCTGAGAGTACGTTAGCCACCTAAATTTGGTGAGGCGCGTACTCGCGCGTCCCAAAACAACAACAATCAACCCTTCTATCACCTTTCCTTCAACGATCGTTATGAATGACAGTGGCTTCCACCAATATGATACGTCAATCTTAGCGTGTTCACAAGCCAACTGAGCGTGCCTAAGACCCCAACAACCCTCTCAATCGAAGTCCTAAGAAGCAGCATATCGTTCAGCCTGTTGATAAGGCAGAGCCTGATCTTCCTTCGTCACCGCTAAAACGACTACGAACTGGCCAATGGCTCCCTGTCTACACACTGCACTATCTACATAAAACGTCTCGATCAAACATCTATACCCGCATTCGTTCTTCGCCCCAAACCAAACCCGAATATCCTCTCGGTCCACCAATCTATTCTGTATACGTGCCCTCTGAAACCACGTCTGCCAAATCATAGGGTACGCTGCCTCTACCCCTAACCCTATTACCCTCTGCCCTTTATTCACTTGTACCTTTCTACTCTACTCTCTATACTCTATACTGTAGACTACAACTATAAATCTTTAGTTCTATTGAATCCCTTTGTGGGAAAACCCTAACTATTACTTTAATATTTCTAACTCTCTTCTATAAATATACTCGCATTGGGCAAACTGGTATTGGAACTCGCGTCGGGTTACTTTTCATATGGGTAATGTACTGAGCTTTACTTTATACTACTACTAAACTACAAACCCTCGCCTGCATTGGCTAAATCCTCCAAATCCTCTACCTCCCGTGCCATCTGCATAAACACTGCTAATACTCTACTACACCCAATTGTCGAATCCTTCTTTCTCATCCACTCGATCGTCGACTTCTCGTTCAAACACTCTCCTTCCTGCTGTCGCCTTCGTAACCACTGCCCCTATACTTGCGGAAACCCATGCTTGATCCTAACTGCTTACCTAATCACTACCCCCCAAACTGACACGAACCGCTGCTCTGTAATACACCCGCCTCGTTGCTCCTCGTGCACATCGATGCTAGCAATCCACATTTATAACACGCGATTCCCCACTCGTACCGAATCCCACCTTTGTTCTGCCACCAGTTGCGTTTGTCTTCTGCTCCCATCCGCTGCGCTTGTAAACAACGGTTTATACTATGCTAGAAATCTTTCCTGTATGCCCGACATACTCCCTTCGATCGCTCCAAACATTTCCGTATCTCCGACTGCGTATTTAAGGGCAGCAAGAAACTTCCCATCGTGTCTTCAAACCGAACCACTAGAAGAGGGGCTTCCCTTGTGACTGTGAAACAGGCCTAAAATTACGATGTATGTAAGTACTAAGTACGAGAGAGATGACCATACACGAGGGCAGCACATAGTCACAGAAGAATTGAACGCTCGCACAGCGCGACTGGAGGAGATAATGTTATCAAAAAGACAGGTCGTGTATAAACTCTCCAAAAATCGTACAACATAAAAAGAATCACACCTCCAAGTCCACGTTAGGTCTCCATTTCCGACAACCAGTGTTTCTCTATCTTGAGATTCGGATAATGGATCAATGACGGCATGAGCATCTTCGGGGCCGAGCTCTGAATAGTGTTGTTGAGGGCAAGATGGGTAGATACGCAGCTGACAATGGCCTCTCGAGCGACTTTGACTGAGGTAATCCTAGAACGGATCTCATGTAGCTGTCCAATGGTGCTAGGACTGACGCCTTGGGAACGGCCTGTCATTGTCTCGATCTCCGCCACCATATTGTCGATGTAGCTTAACAAGTGCTCACCCGTGTCGGGCCAAGTGGTCTCGAGTGCAGAGAAAGCGTCCAGACCAAAGGCGACGATGTCACAAAGACTCTGAAGATCAAGCGCATTAGTGTGACCGCCGTTCTTGGCCATTCCGATAAGGTGCCACGTGTCTTGTAGGGTGGCAAGCACAACGTCACACCACTCTGACGTCGGTCGCCAGCCGTGTTGCGGATGCGCTCGCGGACAGACAGCGGCGCGTAGCCAATACTGGAGGCATCTGGTTTCGATAACGTGCGCCTCGTCGTTCCGCCACAGCAGACCTCGGGTGAAGTCTGGGTCTAGACAGTGCCACTGTGCCTTCAGACCCTCGAAAGAGACGCCGCTCAGAATGCGAGGGCCCACCTGCGATACCAAGTTGTACGTGAGGATGAGTCGGTGAAAAAGGACATCGCATCCGCCTCGCGGCACCGAGTCAAAGTCTTCTTGTGGCGGGCTCACTGTGAGGGGCAAGACCGTTCTGCGTTGAAGTAGCTGGAGTCCGTACAAACGTTCTTGGACGAATAGCAAGAGGTGCAGGACTCGGTCTCGAGGCATCGATGTCGGGCGGCGATAGATGCCAATCGAGTAGGCATTGCTTGTGGCCTCGCGCAGGGTGTTCCAGGCTCCTTCGCCGTCGTGGATACTCGCCCGTGCTCCAGCAATAAGCATGGGGATTATGACCGGCCGAAGTCTCCCATGCGGATCGGCAGCCTCGAGAGAAGCCCGAAACATAACCCGTCGCTGGCACACAAGCTCTAGAAGGCTCCGCCCGTAGCTGAACCGGTCTCTGCTAGGAAGTCGCGCTCGCTGGGGCGCAGTAAAGTCGGTGCTGGGGTGCAGCAGTACATACGCACAAACCGCCCACAGCAAGTCGCAGGAGTCGTCGTACGTGCGCGCATTGGTCCGTTGTAAGGCGTGTTCGATGTCTACTTGATCCACGATCGGTTCGCGGGCGTATAGATGACGACTGAAGTAGTCCGCGCATAACTGTATCACATCGCTGCTTGGTCCCGCTGCAGTCTTACCACTCTTCAACGGAGTCAAAGGTGGGTTGGCAGGCGACGGTGGCTGGCTAGAGACGGTATCCATGGAACGCAAAGTTCGAAGTGGCATTAACTGACCACAAGGTCGAGGAATGTTGCGACGTTGGCACTTGATCTTCCTCCGGCGACACCGAATGCAAGCCCGTGGGGAGGCCATCAAGTACTAGATATAGGATGATTATAAGCGAGAGCGACGAGGGTCGGCAGGAATGCTAGGAAGTGATCGCTCGTAGAGCGAAGTAGCTTATGCAGCCTTAGGCGCGCACCTCCAATGTTGCGTGGAATAAGCCCCTGGTCCTTAATGTAGCTGGTGAAACAAGTTCCACACCACTGCGACATGAGCAATATCGTGTAGGACTATATCAAGCCCAGCGAGCCACGACTTGCCCCTACGGCCAATACCTCCTAGCGTCAACGCAGATCGATGCAGCTTGCAAGGCGAGATACACCATTGTTCATACCCCGGGGGGAACCTACGGCTCTTGGTCAGCTGTGGGAATGGATGGTTCGCTACTCCTCCCGTTTGATGTACTCGACTGACTAATGTGGATCAGAAAGCCCCCGCTTGTCAAGGGACGGCACCGGATGATCCATTTCACACGCAGCTGGCCGAATGCGGGGAGAGTATCCGAGAGTGTCTTGGACCCAAAAGGGTCGTTTCCCACGTCGACGCATTTGTGACTCCGCTGCAGTCCCCGCGACGGAGCATGAGGGCTACGCAGGCACATTCATCCCGCAGCTGCGTCCACGCACGGCTTTGCGACCTCACCCACCAAGATGTACTGGATCATTTGGCGCAACACGCCGTGGACGACTATACCTATGACTGGGTGGCTCGAAGTCGTGTCGACGGACGGATACTACTGGAACTGTTCCGTCTTTTGCCCTTGCACTCCTATCGAGTCGGCAGGGGAGGACAAGATTGTAATGTATATCTTGACGATAGAAGCTCTGATACGGGTTTCGGACCAAGCTGCGATTGTGGAGTTACGATGCTATTTGGGCAGCCTACGCCAGGTAGGGAAACGATCTTACGCGAAATGCGAAACCTGCGCAAGAGCAACATGTCTGCTACTGCATTCTGGCCGAAGCTGGCAGGTCGCTTGAGCCGACCTTTCCAGCCAAGCCTGGAACCAGGAGACCTCTATTAAGCATGCGGGCGCGTGTGATTTATTATGTACTATACTATAGCAACTTTGACGGAACGAAGCTAGAACAGACCCCCTTCACGCTTACATGGACTGTAGACAAGACAAGTTCAACCAAGCCCATCATTATGTCTCTACTAAGCGGGAAACTGCTTTTCTTTGCCTTCCTCGCCCTAGCTTTCTAAGAATGCCCGCTGTGACGTTCCATCCACTCATCGTAACGGATATCTGTGAGCTGCCACTCCGACGTGAGCTGGCAGTTCTTCAGGATTTCGAGGACCTCCGATTGCCGGATCTGCAGTCGCCTAAGATACTACAGGGCATGGCAATTGGAATTATGTACAGAAGGAACGCAGCACGCCCGAAGCGTAGAGAGTTTATTTAGATTCCGTAGAGGACATTACATCTCGCGCTACCAAATATTGGGAGTCACCGTGACTGTGGAGATCCCTAAGGAACTCTGCGCTCGCCGGACCTAGCTGGCAGAGTGTGTGCCTCCCTGCACCCAAACTCGTGTCGACAGTCTCCAAAAACACCGGAATCAAGCTCTGGATCGATCGGCGACACCTGGCTGCCGTCGAGTACACTCTGTACACGTCCACCATCGTGTCAGCGAGGTGACCAGCGTGACAACCGTATACTCCATTCGCCGTCGCCGAAGCCGATGATTATTCCTTCTCCTGCTTTTCCTGACCGGCCGGTAAAGCAAGCAGCTTCCCACGCTGCCGCAGAGTCGGCGGCAATCCATGCAGTCTCATTTGAGCGTCGTTGATAATGAAGGTCAACTTGTACGACCAGTCATTGTAATTAGTCATCCAGTCGGCATACTTGTTGATCTCTTGTCGCAACTCTAGAAGGGATTCACGCATCGTCTGGACCTCCTGTTCCAATCCCCAAATGCGGCTGGGCATCATTAGCTACGTAAAGTCAGCCGGCTCCTGCACTTACCCCATTGTGTCGCACGTCGAGGTGGCATTACCTGGCAGTAACTGTGTACGATCCTCACACAAATTTGTATCAAGTACCTGAGGCAATTCGTACTGTGGGCCAGAAGCGTCCGGCTGCGCTCCATAGTAGTCATCTAGCAGCCAGTCATCGTTCACGTTGTGCGTAGACGGAAGGTAATCGTCGAGACATGCATTAAGCACCGAGTCAGAGCAAGGCTCGGCCCCGAGATCATCTCGTTGGCCGAGCATAAAGGGGTCGTCGCCATCGTTCCGGACCTCGAGATTATCGTCGAGCTCAAGGGACGCTTGGGAGTTCAACCATTCTTCAAGAAGCCCGAGAGAGTCCATAGCCGTAACGAGATGATGCCTCTAAGACGAGCTCGGCTCAATGCAGCGAAAGGGAATGCATCACACTGGGCTGTGAAGTCTTTATATACAAAGCTTTCAGCACATGAAACCGTTTCAGATGCTGTGATGCTGTTTCAAGGTCTCAAACGGTAACGCTGCCTCACACTGTGTGCATGTGCTCTCGTGTGCTATCAACACGTCCCGACCCCTGTTCGTATTGAAATTGATATTACTCTGCCATAATGGTGGCGACCCTCAGAGTCGGGAGCATATTCTGGTTGTGTCCCGGAACATGTTCTTCGTTTGCAGTGGATGTTGTTGCGGTCGGTGTAGTTGACTTGACATCGTTCCTAACCCCAACGGAGCATGCGGCTTCAGAAATGCCTGAGATCTTGTTCTCCTCGTGAAGTCGAATGGCGGCCGCAAGCCCCTCAGACGATCTAGGGATGAAGAATCATAGGCCGAGGAGTGTGGGTCACACATTTCAGTCGGGTACTGTATAGCAGTGGCTTGAATATGTTAGGTTTTGGGTACTGTATGAAGCGAGCTCTCCATTTCACAATCTATACGTGGGAATGCTACTACCTTATACTCGCATACGGCATACGCATGCCGAGTACGCATCTTTGCCAGACAGCTTACTGCTGAACCATGCCATGTCACTCGGCCAGACAGTAAACTTGGCACGCTCCACTCGGTGCTGTCACCATCACTTTGATTGGCGACAGTTACACTTACCTACTGCTCCAAGCTTCTTACGGGAAAGTAGACACGCTTGCCGCCACCAGATGGCCTGGAGACGGACCAAAATTAATGCTTCGGCCATCGTGACGAGTGCGGACTGACCCTGTGCATGCGTACCCGCCCCGCGCCAAATCGTACCAAAGGCATGCTATTGTGTTCGAAAAAGCAAGATCTCTCCAACCTCTCCGGCTTGGTAAGGAAGAAACCTCGACGTGGTGCATGCGTCAAAGATGATACTCGCTGTCTTGTCGAAGCTCGTCAAATCTAACCTACGTTCTTTCATACGCGTGAAGATGACTCTCGAGGTTCCTCATCCTGGACAGCACGAGGGGTGAGTTTGCGGCTTCCGACGTTGGAAACGATTTGGACATCGATCGATATACTGTAGTGCTATAGCATGCATTATATGATGATCAATCGTTCATGATGTATTGTATTTTTCGAGTATCTCCTTACAGAGGTACAAGATCTCGATCCACTGCTTTTCTCCACTGACTGTACGGCCGTGTCTTCTCATCTGCGAAGGTGGGTCAGAACATTCTCATTCTCAATTCTGTGAGGGTTTACCTCAGCGTCCATCATCGCTAAGAACATCTGTTCAAACTTTGGAAGGACCGTATTCCTGCACTGTTCGACCATCCAGGGTATTTCCTCATCCTTTAGAGGCACCATATTCGAAATTTCATTTGTTGGCGTAAGCTGGTATGTGGGATTGGATGCATCGGCCGCCGCCTGACTACCGCCACGCGGCGAGGGAAATATGGCTGAGTCCATGTCCATTGGGTCCATGTCGACCGGCTGCTGTACATGTAGAAGGATTGGGTTTATCGTTCCCTTTGTAATGTGAGACTGGGCCAAGCACAACACTCGGACAGACTTACGCTCATGTTCAATGTAGCTCACTTACTCGACCAACGACTACTGTGTTCTAGGTCAGCTTCATGACGCTCAGGCAAGCTTCGATACTTTATGGTGACCATCATGTGGCACAGTCTATCAGTTGGCCTCCTATCGCAATCACTCGGTTCTAGTACTGTACTGTAAAATGGGTGGGATAGAGATCTCGAAACTCGGCGTGACAATGACATGTTTCAATGGCGGTCGCAGCGACGCCGCATCGGTCATCCCCACAGCGCGTGTACTCATGCCCTCCGTGATACGCCACAGTGTTGCGAGATGCCCGATTCATTGATCGGCAAGCCTTTCGGTCCCGAGTCCCGCCCACGAAGTGATCTGTCCATAGCAAGGCGTCAGCAAACGATCCACAGCGGCAGCAAGGCGTTAGCTAAAGATCCACAGCGGCAGCCGTTCTGTTACATAGCTCGAGGCTAAGCAGGCTGATGCGCACGCCGGTCCATACGTCCTTCCGCATGAGGATAGTAGTGCAGCTGACGGCCTGACGTGAAGTTGCGTTGAGGTGGCGCGGGAAAGTCAACGCACGGGCCGCGGCGGGCGGTAGCCCGCATTGCGTTCACGTCACATGAGAATCTCGCACAATATGTCAGGCCCTAACGTCGTTGCTCAAATGAAACGCCGGTCTTGCGCGTCTTCGACAGTTCGCGACTTGAGTCTGGTCCGAGCAGCGGTCGCCAGCGCGGTCGGCTCTGCGGATATGGAGAAATTTTCGAAGCGTCGGACGGCTGGAAGTCATTATCCTTCGGCCGACATGACGAAGGGCGGCTAGAAAGACGCTATCAGATCGGCGCATGTCGCTCCTGCATTAGTGTATAGCTAAGACCTGCCGCAGCTCACGTTCCTGGAAGATCCTCTGTATCTCTTGCCGCATTGGGAAATAGTAGGTTCATTAGCTCGGCCTTCTCTTCCGCCTTATTGTCGGTTGGAGCTTCCGCAGCGGGCAGCTCCGCTACGTTCGCGAAGAACTTCGTTTGGCTCCGTGGAGCAGGCGGGCCATTTCCACCGAGCGTGCCGCGCGGCTGCTCCTAGCGCGGCCGCTGCCTCCAGTTGGCCGGAGAGATGAGGTGGCCAGTCGCGGCAAGCTTGTCATCTGGCTCAAGCACGAGCCTGCAGATGACGTCATCAACTTGGCGCCGGATACGCGCCTCGAACGGTATTGGCTCGAGTCGTTCCAGTCTTTCTCCGAAATGCACCCGCTTCATCGGCATCCCGTCTTGACCGCATTGGCTGCACTGGACGGTGAAATAGGGTCGGAAATGATCTCTGACGCTCTGCAATGATGCGGCCCAGCGCTTGCCGTTCCTGGCTCTCCTTGTCATACTTGCAAACAATCTGTCCCGGCAAGGTGAGGCCACAAACTGTACTTGGCTGAGGCCCATCGAAAGCCAAGTAAAAGTTGGACGCCACCAACTTATGTCGTAAGAAGACTGTCAGACTTCGTCTCTCTATCGTCTGCGATCCGCTGGCCCGTTCGCCGATGCGATCTTGCATCTCCTAGTAGAACTGGTCGAATCGATCGTATCGATACGGAGGCACCTGAGAGCCCAGTGTCAGGTTCAGACTCCTTATCGGCACCCGTGCTTGGCCTGTGCCACTCCTGCCTTTCAACCTGCGCTGCCGTGCTGCTGTCGAGTCCAGGTCCAATCGAGAGCAGCCTAGGACCACCGGTGTCGGAGAAAATCAAACCAGACTCCCGCTCTGCGAGCTTCACCAGGTTATGGCCTTTAACGTTACCGTGGTAGCCAGATCCTCGAAAGGGCAGTTGACGGCTGGACATAGCGACGGCCTCCCATAGCTTCAATTCACCGCTTAGCGGTGACAATCACTCAAGACGACATAGCGGACTGAGGTCGTCTTGCCGTCTGTAGTTGGCGAGCAAAACATGCTCCTTCTGCAGCGCGTCACTGCATAACACCGCCGTCCGCGCCAAGTAGCGGGGTCGGCGGCGGGAGGGCGGGAACAGGGTCTGATCGTCGTGGAAAGCGGTTTTCAGTACGCCTTGCCAGCGTCGGTCTCGGGCTTTTTGCGTGCGAAGAAAGCGGGTCCAGGAATGCTAATGGTGTGGCATGGCTCCACAAAGCACCTGAAAGAACTCGCAGCAGTCCCTAGCATGAGATCGAAGCAGGCGCGGATGCCGAGAGTTCCGCCGAGCCGTTCGAGCTCTTCCTCGAGCATGCACAACACTTCGAGTTGCAGACTTGTCTGTACGCCGCAGGGCTCCACCAGCACGCGAGGCGCCACTCCAGGTGGTGGAAAGTGCACCATCGCTGCATTTTGCCAACGTGTCGACTCCCGATGTAAAGGGCAGCATCGCACGAGGACGTCATGGCCCAAGCGATCGCCAATCGCACATGGCCGCACGGCAGGGGATGCTCCGCGGCGGCCAAGTTGCAGCGCAAGCATGTAGTGTGGGTCACGACATCTGACGCCGGACAGACGACCTCGTAGAAGGAATTCAGGCGATCGAGATGCAAATCAAGGGCGGCTTCTCGCTCCGTCAGTCCACGAGCCCGTCGGATGTTGAGTTGACGTCTAGTGGTTCGCTCGGCAGCCATTTCGATGACCTGCGATGCCCATCGACGCGGCCACGAGTCTTGCAGTTCGCTTTGGAAGCCACCCGCCGCGAAAATTCCGAGCTCGTCTTGATGACCGTTCGGCGAATGTCGTGCCTGGACGAGCTTGCACAAGCGCTTGCCGTCAGACGTTCGATGCCAGCACACGTAATACTCGCGGTAGAAGGTCTCCATTGCTTGCTGCAGTTGAGGCTCCTATGCTCGTGTCTCCCGTCCGCTTCCCATCTCCTGAATACCCATCATGTCGAAGACGATGGACGAAGCCAGCACTGGACCCAGGTTCTCCAGTACGCGAATCAATTTGTCCTCACCCGCCGACGACTGCTGACGCACTGCGGTGCTAATTGTGTTACAGAGCTGTAGCACAAGATCGCCAAAGCTGGCCGGCACGTTAGAACGGACCGGGGCCACCCGCAGAAAGTCAAAGGGCTTGAAGCGGCGCAGCGTGAAGTGATTAAGACCATGCGAAAAAATACTTTAGGAACGCCTGAGCCGTCATGGTCAGGCCTGCGTTGTAGCGTGCGACGGCAGCTTGCTGACAGCTCGCATTTAGAAGGTCGCGGAGCCGTCGTACTTGTCGTTCCATACGCTTAAAGCTGGGCTTGACCGGTATGCGGACGACGTCAAAAGATTCACAATAGCATAGTATGAGATCTTCCGTGGCTTGCAGCCGATAACCCAGTCGTGTCCAGTGGTCTTTAAGCTGCCGAAGAGAGGGATCCCCTGTAATTTCAAGGGACTCCAACAGTTTTCGTGTTGCCTAACTGGGCTTCCATTCGACTTCATCCAGCGTCGGGTCTGATGCATTCAAGACAACGATGCAGCAAGACGACGATGCAGTGAGGAAGCGTAGGTTGGTTGAGGGACCTTTCCAGGGCCGCCGCGCCCCAGTCGATCAATTTCGTCAGCACCGCTGATTGGAATGTCTTGGGGTTCCTTAAGACGAAGACGACACAGCTGGAGAAGGTATAGAGTATCCGCGGGAAAAGCGAGGAGATGACCGCCTCACGGGTGTGAAGCTCGTCCGAGTCGGTCCACGCAATGTCACGCACACACTGCGGCTCTGACCCATCGTCGTCGGTGACGTTCCCTAGATCTCGAGCGCGGGCTCCCATCGGGGTTTAGTCGCTGCCCTCGAAGCCTTCAGCGAAGAGCATCGGCAGTTCGGTGTGGATTGTCGCGGGATCTGCGTAGAGATGGATGTCTCCAGAAGTTGGCGTTGCGGGGGCTGCCGGTCACGGGAGATGCAAAAGCGTCGGTAGGACTCCCAGCCAGCCCAACGCCACCCTGTATAAGTGGTTTGATGATGGTAGATTTGCCAGCATTGGTGATTCCAACGCACGAAACGAGTTGGGGTCGCGCTTGTCTCCTATTCGCCTGCTCCTGTGTCGCTGGAAGTACGGAAGAAAAGCGGTTATACTCCTCGAGATGGTGATCGTCATGACGGACAAGTGCCAGCCATTTACTAGGCCGCTCCGCTTGGTGAAGCCGTTGCACCTCCTGCGCACTGTCCGGACTGTTGAAGATAGACGAGAGGGCTTGTACAAGGCGCGGATCGCTTCTCTCATGTGGCACGCCATCTCTTCCCCTCTTGGATGGCTTGTGAGGGCCTTGGAGGTCCCAACAGTCACTATCTCTGTCAACACATCCAGCGGTGATGTGGTAACAGCAATCTCACTGACCTGCAGTAGTTACTATCGCAGTCGATGCAATGCCAGACTTCGAGGCCAGGGCGGCAACGATCATTTTCGCGTTCGGTGGGACCCGCGCTCGGGTCTGTTGCAACTTTCCCACGTCGAACAGATCCAGCGCTTCACCATACATGAATCCATGGACAAACGCCTCGCCGATTATTCTCCATTGCCCAGCAGCATGGTCTTCCGCGGCAGGTCTGATTAGACACGGCGAGGGACAGTAAAATATAACAACTTGTCACCCGGCCGTTTAGTTGTTCCGCCTGCACCTTTTGTTGGCCCCTTGCAGAGTCGTTGCACGACCGCTGCAGTGTATTTCTGCAGTATGACGCACTATTACTTACTTTCACGTCCTTTTTGACATGTGATGCCCAGGAGTCGATGACGGCCACTTGGCGCGCTATGGGTCGGGTCGCTTAATTTGAGTTGCGCTTAAAACCGAGCTTCGGCAAGCTCATGCAGAACTACTCTACTTTGCGAATAACAGCGCCATGGAACAAGTCTGCCAGAATTATCAACTACTGTACTCAGCATAATCAGTGTGGCTAAGTGCAAGATTTATATCTATTGTATTATTCAGGCGAAGAGAAGACGACTTAACGTTAACATGCGGGCACAGCACAGGCCAAATCATGTGGTAACACTTCTAACGCTCCTTAGAGCAAGGCGACGCGTTATCGCGACCCCCCAGGACCTCTTCCGTTCCATATCAGACGATGAATTCTACAGCACCACTGAGACCAAAAGCTCCGCAATCTACGATCGAAATGGCGCTCTTGGCGACCATACTCTTGCAGCCATTGCAACCGCTTTCCCTCACCGCTATCTTGACCGTCTACGGTCTGTCCCTTTATTTTGGCACCAGTAGACTGGGTATTCAGATTGTGGAGTTCATATCGGTCGCTGCCCTAGCCTTGTCTCTGGTATCCATTTTACTATCGCTTTTATTCCCTCTTTTTCGATTCCGCAGGTTCCTGGTCGTGTGTAAGTCACTAGAACTATGCCTTTGCAGCTCGGCTGACTCGCGTACCCGGATAGCTGCGCACGGTCTTCTGATGACCTCGATGATTGCGGTAGCCGTCATTGCACGGGACGGTATCTCGTGTCCTCAATCCGTCAAGACTCCTCTTGGAAGCGGCTCCTCCACCGGGCGAGCAAAGGTCGGGCCGACAACATTAGGGACGACGTGTCGTTTGAACATGGCTGCGTTCTATTGTTCCGCGGTCGCTTGCATCGTCTTAGGTGTATCAAACGTGTGATGAGTTTGAACGTCTGAAATCGCGACTGGGGAGCTAGCGAACGACGAGGGCTGTGCCACGCACGCTTCATTAAGCACATTGACAATAGACAGTATCTAGGTAATGCTTGCTCGAAGCGCGTGTGCCCTAAGTGTATGCTAGGAAAGATCTCCACTGCAGATTTCTCGGACAGCGCTTGGCAGGAGGACGCTTCAAAGCATGCGATGTACTGTACCGTATAGTCGTTGATGACGCATTTCTTGTAAGAGCGGGTCCACCAACGGCGTGGACCGCTGCCTGCGATCGCGGTATCTCAATTGACTCATCCCGCGCCTGCTGCACCCGCACCGTAATGCTGCACTCACTTTCCTCATGCCAGAATAAATTTCCATGTTGTCCGACTCTTCCGATGCAAAGACGGTCGACATTAAAATTCGGATAACATTATGACTTGATGAGTCGCTGCAACCAGGCTTGAGACAGCTGTAGGACGGACGGCGGAAATGGGAGACGTAGCTGTGGGTGACGGTCTGGATAGCTGAAGCATTAGTAGATGCGTTCTGGGTGAGAAGAGACATGGCAGACAATTCCGGGAGGCAAGTAAAGCTGTTAGCTCGCTCGTTTTAGAGTCTGTGTCGGAAAAACAGTCTTAAAGGGTTAGTCTAGGGTCGAAACTTGTCCCCAGGGACAAGATGGAATGGCCGCGGAAGCTGTCCCTAGGGACAAGAGATTTTTTAAGTTTCAAACACTGTCCCCCGGGACAAGCTACAGGCTGGTACATGAATGTTGTGTACCCCTGCTAGCCTGCTTCCTTCCACTAACTGCTTTTGTCTATATAAGTGGATCACCATTTTGTGTGTCCTCCTTCAGCATCAATGACTGCTTGACACCGTTCCCTCATACTCTGACAAACACGTGATATATCAGCGGTTGTAAGAGCAGCCCATTCCTTCTTAGTAGCATCTATAACCTCATCCCTTGTTGTAAGCAGATGGAGCCCAATCCGGTGCTTGAGAAGGGTCCATAAATTCTCAATTGGATTAAGATCTGGTGAGTTCGCTGGCCAGTCCATTAATTCGATTCTTAAGTCTCTGAATAAGGCTAGTGATGCCTTAGCCTTATGGATGGATGCATTGTCTTGCATAACAATCGTAGACTGTTGAAAGATAGACCCAGCCTGGTGCTGGGCTACAGCTGACTGAATTAAGGGTATTACTTGTGATCGGTAGATTTCCCCGTCCATAGCTCCCTTATCAAAGATGTACAGCTGTCTTGTACCATCTGCAGTAATACAACCCCAAATCATGCAGGCTGAGTACTTACGAAAGAGTGCAGCAAGGCAGTCATTATGAAAGCGCTCGTCAGCCTTCCTTGTAACGTAAACTTGGCCAAATAGTCCACAGCGAATAGAAGCCTCGTCTGTCCACAAAACACGAAGCCACTGCCGGTCTGTCCAGTGCAAGTGCTCGTAGGCCCATCTCAAACGAGCTGCCTTATGTTCCTCTGTAAGCCATGGCTTCCTCGTTGCAACATATCTTGAGAATCCTTCCTTTTCAAAGGCAGCTCGGATTGTCCTTAAGTCATAGGCCATTTCTTCGAGGTACGCGATTTGATCCATTCTGAGCCGTCTATGGACTGCGTCAGCTGTTGCTCTGCTGATCAGATGTCGTCGCCTATAGGTTGTGAATACTGGAGGGCGTCCTCTGCGGATAGGTGTTCGTGGTTCGCGTTCATAACGGTGGATCAGGTGTGGGACACCTGCTTTTGTAGCGCATACAGCGTCAGCAATACGCTGAAGTGGCCAGTGTGCATGCTTGTGAAGGGCAATAATAGCGCCTTTGTCAAACTCAGTAAAATTTCTTCGTGGAGCCATGTTGTTGAGAAGATAGAAGGCCTGAAGGCACTCACACGCGTAGAAGAGCGCGTGTAAGCACGTAGACAAAAGCAGTTAGTGGAAGGAAGCAGGCTAGCAGGGGTACACAACATTCATGTACCAGCCTGTAGATACTTCATCTCTGTTGTCCCTGCAGCAAATTCTTGGACATACAACTGCTGTCCCCAGGGACAGACCAACAGGTGCGCAAGGACCAGACACATAGCCGCTGTCCCTATAGGGACGGTAACATCATACCCTTACGTATTGCGATAGTACGCTCTTCATCGCAAAGCGGCGTCGTCGGATTGCAGATCGCAATTTGCTTAAGACTTGACTGGAGAACGAGCATTGCTCCAGCAGAGATTCCGCCGCAGGCTTGTCTAGAGACAGCAGAGGTCTTGCCGTGTGCAGGCTTGTCGCCAAGGGCAGCATATATCTTGCTTTGCACAGGCTTGTCCCCCGGGACAGAAGGAATATTGTTTCCAAGGGCAATTTTTACAGCCAGACGCTGTCTTGAATTCAAGGGTGATAACAGAAAGGATGTGGCGTTGTTGACGGCTGGAAATGGCAACGCAGTTTATGCGGACACGGAGGACATGCTAGACATTACACTGCTGCCAAGGATGCTGGGACGTCAAACGTTAGGGTGTAAATGAGAACATCGGCAGGGTAGGCAACGATCCGATAAAGAATGTCGACACCGGCTCGGAGACGCAATGTCTCCACGTAACTAGACTAAGAGTGAAGTTTTTGCTTTCTTGTATTTGCCAGCTTGACATATGATCCGTCTGTACCTGTATAGTAAGGAGAAAACGACTTTACGGGCTGCTGGACACTCGAGGGGGTAACTTGACCGCCCGTGAATTAGCTCCAACGTCAAATAACCATTGTCATGAGGTAGTAACAGCAAAGAGGGGAGGCTCTTGTTAATGAACTCAAACGGATCCAGTTTGGCAGCCGCGAAGCCTTAACGTTTAGCGACGAGTCTCGGGAACATTGTCGCAGGCTAAGGCACTTCAAGGACATTAGTCGAGACTGCAGAGCACACTTGCCAAAAGACAAGATAGATGGGACCGTTCCATCCGGCCGCAGACTTAGACAGCTACAATCACCCCGCTGCTTATTATCAACACCCGCTTTTGGCCTCCTCTTGCATTAAATGTGGAACAATCAAACCTCAGGCGTCTGTTTCTCAAAACATGCGAGGCTTGTCCCAGCCAAATGCCTATTCTCGAATGATACCCGCCCCCTAAATGTCCGCATCCTTCATTCTCAAAGCTTTCGTTGGCATTTCCGTGGACTTTGGCAGCATGCAGGACTGCTACCGCAGACCGTGCTGCTCCGGATGTGAGCCGGCGACGCAAGATTTCGTGCCCTTCTAGTCATCGCAAGCTTACGCCGCGATGATCACAGCGCTCTCGTCGACAGAAGGTTTCGTATATTGGTCCATCCGAAAGTCGTGTCCTGCCCATCTGGCATTCTTCCACAAGCAGACCGAAGGCGTCGGTGACTACTGAGTTGAGTTGCTGAGATCTTGAATACTAGGCTTTGCACGACTGCTATGCCTGCGCTCCCTTTTCCGCTGCTCTCGCGCCCGAGCTTTTTTGTGTCTGCGTATGCGGTCGATGCATTTGAATAGGTCATACCTATGTTGCGGGCTTGAGCGCACATCATATTTTCGCGATAGAAGCTGGCTGTTGAGGTAGACAGAGACGGACTCGCTGGTTGTTGCAAGTACGACTTTTCGCAATTCTGGGCACTGGGTCACCGCTTGATTAGTATTAATCTCGCGACTCTCTGCTGCGTACGACATACATGAAAACCATATAATCTGTGGTCGGCCGTAGGAGGACGACAGGGATATCCGCAAGCCGATATCAAATGCCAGACGCCTTGTTCGGTTTTCTCAGGCGTTGGTGCTTTTTGAAAATGACGTCGCATTGGTTGGAAGCCCTCATGGTCTGAACCTTGGCACAGATCTCTCAGAAGCTGGGCAAATATGTCTTTCTCACTTTTCCTCTCCAGTGGGATCAAAGCAGTTGGGCGTAGTGCTGTCATTGTGATGGGTGTAGCAATGCTTCGTGGATGTCGTGCGTGTTTTGTGTTGCTGTTTGCCAAGCCGGCTTTAGCCGAGACGCGTTGTCAGAGCAACGACGCGTAGGCAGCAATGCTGGCTGGCTGTCATTGCGCTGAATTTCAATCAACGGATCATGATGAAGCGACAATACCGTCACATTGGGGCCAACAGTCCCTTCGAGTCTGGTCAACATGGTCAAGGGCCATCTGCACGTAATTGGGGGAGAGCTCATCTAGATTGGCTCGGCGTGGATTTCAGCGACCATTG
>JAOTRH010153306.1:0-13189 GCA_034768845.1 Heliamphora exappendiculata | reverse complement strand
GGAAGGGGCCTTTGTTTGGGACACGCAAAAAGGGGTAAAGGGTGGAAGGAACCGGGATAAGCATTCCGTTTGGTGATTCGGATATTCGGTTTCTCGACGTTTTCGGTCAGGAAAAAAATGAAAGTGGCCCAGTCAAGTTGGGATTAGTGGCTGTTGAGTTGAGGTGGAATTTCATGGATCCGCCTCGTGGTTCGAGCACCGGGCCCACATTGGGGGCAAATTGCGCGTTGGGAGTCGGCCAAACCCATTTTGCTTGCAACTAACTCAACAGATTTATTTTGTTTTATACTTTTTTTTTTTTTGAAAAATTGGTTAATAAATTAATTTATCGACAGTTTATTATTTTTATTTAATATAAAAAAATTTAACAATAAAAATTTATTATCATAAAAGTTTTTAACGCGCATGATTTTTTTGAGACAAAATAGCTTAAAATAGATAAATTTATTTATATTTTTTAAAACATATATGAATAATATAGATAAATTTATCTGTCTTTTATTAAAAGTACGTATAAATACACAAATAAATATATATGTCTTATTGAAAGTACGTATAAAGAATACAGATAAATTTATTTATACCTTTTTAAAACATATATAAAAAATACAGATAAATTTATCATTACCTTTTAAAAATATAAAAAAATACAAATAAATTTATCTGTTTTTTATTAAAAGTACGTGTAAAGAATATAAATAAATTTATCTATTTTTTTGAAAGTAAGTATAAAAAATATAGATAAATTTTTCTGTTTGTATTATCTGTGTTGATATGCTTTATCTGTTTGTACGGTATTTTCGAAAGAAATCACGCAATTAGAACTTGAGCACTAAAATTTTTATTTATAGACCTTGTGTATTAAAATTTATTTTTCTTGACCTTTGTTGAAATTCCTCTCTCCTTTTTTTTTTTTTTTTTTAGGTAAATGGCCTAGATTAGTTTTTAAGTTAGTTAGTTTTTTTTAATAGTTGGTTTTCAAGTTGTATTATTTGTTTTTGAAAAAAGTTAATTAACTTTTTTTAATCTAATAATCTAAGAAAAAATGCAATACATATTTTAAACGCATTAACTATTTTTCAAATAAAATTACTATAACTTAAAAGTCGTGTTAATATCTCAAACATTACAACTTAAAAATTAAAAATAAAAATATTTTAGATATTTCAATAAAAAGTAAAAAAATAAAAAAATTATTACAAAAAATTATCCTAACTAATTTAATTTTATTTATTTATTATTTTTTAAAAAAATTAAGTTCCTTCGAAGTTAAACTTTTTAAACATTCTAAATAGGCATTTAGTTGAGATTTTGAAAATAATTTGCTTAAAAAATTTATGTGTTTGGTTGATATTTTTAAAACGATTCTACTTCAAAAAAAAAAAAAAAGCATAAGTACTTTTTGCTTTATTTCCTCTCATTAGCTGCTTTTTTCTTTTACATAAATCAAGTAAGTGTTTATTGTCATCTGTGTATTCATTTTTGAAATGTATAGTTATTTTATTTTATTTTTGTTTGTATTTCTTAATAAATCGTGAAATCTTAGCAATTAAAATTAGATTTTACAGTTCTGTTTGATTCGGTTTTATAGTTATAATACTTTGATTTGATTTTTAATTTATTAAATCATGAGAAACAAATTGGTTAACTATTTAAACTAAAACATTCATACTAATTCAAGCCGTGAACATTCCTAATATAATAGTTATATTTGTTCACATTGAATGCATAAAATTTATTATTTTCCAAAATATATGATATATATGTCAGAAAATCAAATTTGAGCAAGAAAAAAAATGTTTCATAGGTAAAGTAAACACAAGTCTAATTAATTATTTAATTAAAAACAGAAATCAAAACATTAAACATTTCTTTTTATAAAAATCGTAATTCATAAAACAAAAGTCGGGCCAAGCTTGCACCAATAATTCAATTATTTTTGTTGCACTTTCCAAATTAGTACTTTTAATTTAGTCCCTCCAAAAAAAAAATTACTTCTAACATTTGAGATTTTTATTAAACTTTTGTTGTATATATGGATATATATATTTATACTCTTTTTCCTTCTCCAACCAAACAAGTATTGTTATGATCTCTTAATGATCACGTTCAGTTTTCTTTTAATTGTGACATCTAATAAAAGAGTTCTTATCAAAGTAATATTACTTAGTATTTAATGGGTTTTTTTTTTAATCAACGAATGGGAGAGTCAAGATTAAAACTTGAGTTAATGAGCAAATTAAAAAGTTTCTTTAACTACTGGAACAGGCGGCTTGCTCTTAATTGTTTTCTTTTGCATAGTGAAAAGTAAGTCCTATTTGGGAGTTTAAAACGTTTGACTTGGAAGAATTTTAATATTTTTTTTAAAAAAGAGAAAAAATATTAGAGTATTTAAAATAATTTCTTTAGGATAATTTTTTTCTTTTTTCGTTTGTTCTTTTGTTAAAATATTTAATATATTTTTATTTTTTAAAATTGTAGTGTTTAGAATATTAGCTTAACTTGTTTATTATTGGTAATAAAGTTATTTTTTTAATTAAAAATATTATAGTTTTTTAATTAAAAAAAAGTTAGTGTGTTTAGGTGATATATATAGATTTTAATTCTTTTTTGAAAAAAATAAATAAATAAAGAATTAGTTAAATTTTTTTAAAAGAAACTAAACGTCATGGTTTAAAATTTAAAATTTAAAATAAAAAAACTAACTTTTTAAATAACTCAAACAAAACATAACTAAAAATTTTGGTGGCCCCAAGGAGGTGAACACATTTACGTGTGTAAACGCACATGCAAGGAAAAGTATGATTTCAAAGTCATAGGAAGTGGCGTCTAAAGTTCGTTCCAACAAAAAAAAAAAAAAAAAAAAACAGAAATGTCAAATGAATTAAAATCCCAAACCCCTGGAAGGTTGATTATTTTTGAGTGACGGACTTGACCAAATCCCATTCAAATCACTGCTTTAAAACAAACTTGGTGACAAATGTGAAAATGTCTCACATCGTTTCAACACTAAATATTTAATATTTATTAACTAATATTATTTATATATTTCATCAAATACATTATTTACACCTTATGTACAATATCAATCGAAACACACAAACACAGTTAGAGAGAGAGAGAAAGAGAATCTTTTCTAACTAAATACACGCGCAAAGTAACATATAATAATTTTAAAATTATTATTTGAATAATTATATTATATAAAATACAATTAAGAAATGAAAGAATGGAATTCCACC
Organism: Heliamphora exappendiculata; assembly: GCA_034768845.1. Classification (NCBI taxonomy): domain Eukaryota; kingdom Viridiplantae; phylum Streptophyta; class Magnoliopsida; order Ericales; family Sarraceniaceae; genus Heliamphora; species Heliamphora exappendiculata. The sequence continues at coordinate 9,947 of JAOTRH010153306.1, read as the reverse complement.
AAGAAATCACTTTGAAAGTGTTGAAATTTTTGGCTAAAATTCAATTTGAGTTGGCATAAACTTCTAGTCTATCATGGTTACTAAATTCAAAAAATTTTGAAGAATGTGAATTTACAATTATTTAATTAGTTTTGAACTAAACTAGTACAAGTTCGATTAGATTATATCTCTTTTTTTCTCTTATAAATATGAATGCAGTCTCAGATTATTGATGTACAAGTTGTTTAATAGCAGAATTTGTAAAAGTTGAGTGATTTATAATCGTTTCTCTGTATATTAAATTTTACTGCTCGTGGACGTATGCAAATCTATCTCTTTGATTTGTTTGTGATTATTCTGAACTTTTCTACACAACAAGTGATATCAGAACTTTGATTAAATGTGTTTTTTGTTCTTTGCTCAGAATTTAAAGTGGTCAAAAATTACTTTTGAATATACTAAGAGCTTTGTCTTGTTGAGACGATTTTAATGGTATAATTTACGTTAAAAATGGAGTTCGAATGCGCTCTCAAGCGCTGTTTAAGTCTCAGTAATATTTTTGATTGGCCAAACACGTCCTTAGGCAATTGTTGAAGAATTGATATGGTTGATTATTGATTGATTTCTCTGATTGCTTCGCTCAACGCGCCCCAACTACTCACCCCTCTGCGTGCGCCGCTGCACTTGTTTAGATTCGGTTCAATTTTTTTTTATTTTGCTAAATTGTTCTGGTTCAGTATTTTTGTGTAATTTTTTTAAAATTTTTTTGGCCGTTCTGAATTTTAATCGTAATATTAAATTTAATCAGTTCAGTTTTGTTATATTAAAAAAATAAAAAATATATTTTTAGTCTTATTCAAGCGCAGAGTAATGTTTGTGGTGGAGTTTAAGAATTCTGATGGCCGAATTTGCTGAAAAAAAAAGTTAGAGGGTTCGAGTAATTATGTGCAGAGAACTATAGTGTTCAACACAAAATTTGGAATTGAAAAATTCGATGTGACCAATAACTTTGATATGTGGTAATGCGAGGTAATAGATGTGTTGATTCAACAGGAGTTGAATTTTACTTTGGAAGATAAGCCAGACGATATGATAGACAAAGAATGTGACAAGTTAAATCGACAAGCTTGTGGTATAATTCGCTTATATCTTGCAAAAGATCAGAAATATTTTATGATAAAAAAATCGAAGACAAAAGATCTTTAGAAGAAATTAGAAGAGAAATACTTATCGAAAAGTATAAAGAGCCATATCTATTTGAAGAAAAAGCTCTTTCGATTTCAGTTTCGAGAAGGTACTTCTATGTCCGAACATTTGAATAATTATAATAAGATCCTTACTGGTTTGCAGAACTTTGATGTCGAGATCCAAGATGAAGATAAGGCTTTGTTGCTGTTGAATTACTTATCTAATTCATATGAATATTTGATTACAACACTTTTGTACAAGAAGAAAAAGATCAATTTTAGTGACATATCCAGTGTTTTGATAAACAACGAGTACCGCCGAAAGGACAAGTAGGTCAACTATGATACATCCAATGAAGCTTTATCAGTAAGATCTTGTTCAAAGCAATCTGGAAAGAAGAGAAGTTTTTAGTCAAAATCAGGTGGTGATTTATCTGGATCGAGGAGAATCATCAAAGATAAATGTGCTTATTGCCACAATTCGGGGCACTGAAAGAAGAATTGTCCAAAACTGAATGAACAAAAGAAAGACACAGCTTTCACAGCCAATTCTGTCAGTGAGGCTGAAGATTCTGATGTTATCTTGATGAGTTCACCATTTGTCTGCCATTATGATGAATGAATTTTAGATTCTAGATGTTTCTATCACATGTGTCCCAATCGGGTTGGTTTTTTGACTTTACAAAGATAGATAGTGGAGCAGTGCTTAAGGGCAACGATAATGTCTGTAAGATTCAATGAATAGAAAATATCCATTTGAAACAGTATGATGGAACTATTAAGATTATTTTCAAAGTTCAGTATGTACCAGACTTGAAAAAGAATCTTATCTCACTTTGAGTTCTAAACTCGAAAAGGTTCAAAATCAGTATGAATGGTGGAATTCTTAAAGTTATGTTGGGAGCTCGTGAAATTTTGAAAGATACTATCTGTGGTAATTTGTATTTTCTATATGGGCATACATTTAAAGGTGGTGCTAATACAATTTGTAAGAAGTCTAATAAAAGTAAGGTGAAGTTCCAACATTTTTTGAACTTAACCAATTTGTCAAAGTATTGAACACCTACGGGTATATAACATCTTTGGATGCATCTGGTGGCAGCACTAATCTGCCAAAATGTCTAATTTGAAACTTTGGTTATCCCAGATTTTGGCGCCACAAAGCGCATTTTGATGCAGATTTTATCTGTTGATTTGTTTGATTAAGAAATTTCAAAATTTTTAGTGCATTTAGTTGCAACTTTGGTATGTTGATTTGTTTGGAATATGGATTCTCACCAAGGTAAATATTGTTAGGAATTTTGGCTCAAATCCAATTTAAGTTGGTATAGACTTCTAGTCATCATGGTTGCTAAATTTGAAGAGTTATGAAAAATATAAATTTACAGTTGTTTAATTAGTTTTGAACTCAACTAGCATAAATTTAATTAGATTATATCTCTTTTCTCTCCAATAAATATGAATCTAACCTCATATTATTGGTGTACAAGTTGTTTGACAGGAAAATTTGTAAGGATTACATGATTTGTAATCGTTTCTCCATATATTGAATTATGTTGCTCGTGGACATAGGCAAGTTGCTGAACCACGTAAAATTTGTCTCTTTGGTTTGTTTGTGATTTTTTTGGATTTTTCTACACAATAGAAAGAAGTTGTGTAGAGGATTGCTGGTTCAAAGAAAGTCTTGACCTAATCAAGTATTGAAAGGTAGAGAGCGTAAACATATTTGGTCATTTCAAACCTCTGGAAACTTCCAACCTCATAACCCTCAAGTCGACGAAGAGGATTCAATTTTAGTTAATGCGTGAACAGCTGTGATGAAGGAAGATCTAACCATGGACGGCTAGGGTGAATCGCCTCTATTCGGGATTCTTCTGCACCAGCTCTAAAATCTCACATTCCGCCATGGAATTTGATTGTAAAAGCATTTGTGTTGCTTATGAAGAATTTCTGCTTCATGATCACTCTGTGCAGTTTCTAATTGATTGATCGGTGATCAATCAGGGAGAGATCATCAGATTGTTCATTTTTGGCGACGAGTGGCGATGACGAGGGACGGTGAGGACAGCAGCGTGGTGCTCGACGAATCTGGTGGTAAAATGAGGGAGAGAGAACGAGTTTGAAAGTAAGGGCATATTTGTTCAACTAATCAATAAATTTAAGAAAAAATAAAATTTAATAAAATATTAAAAAAGTAATTGGAACTTAATGTAATACAAGTCCTACAAATTGAACCCTATATATTAAAAAAGTACTTAGTGAAAAGTTATATCTCGAGGCTTGGGGGCGGCCCATCTATTGATCAAATTTTGGTCAAGCTCAAAACAACAGCTTGCTCGACTATTCTCAAGGTCATTTAGGCCGATTGACAAATAGTTTAAAAATTAATTTTTTTTGATTATTTTGTGTTTCTAATCAAAAAATTAAATTAAGTTCAAAATTAGTTGTTTGGATAAAAAATTATTTTTTTAATTTTTTGTCCAAAATAGATAATTTTATCATTTTATATATTTAATATTAACAATTATATGTAGTTAATAGTAGTAACAAATAATTATGAAATAAAATGTATTATGATATTTTAAAAGTTGTGAGCGTTTAAATAAAATATTATGAGAGTTTGTATTTTGACTTAATTTTTTAATTTTTTTAATTTTTTTAATTTTTTAATTTTTTTACCATACAAACAATCTTAATTTTTTGACATTTTTAGCCAAAATAACAAAAATTGCCAATCAAGGCCGTAGTGAACAAATTTTGTAATTTTAAATGATAGCGATGATCGTATGGTCTCAATGCCATTTGCTTTTAAGGTCGATTGGCCCAATGAGCAATAATTGAATAATAAATTCACTAGACATTTTCATTCTAGGTATTTTTTCTAGGTACAAAGACTTTTCCATTCACTTGACTCTTTACGTGCCAAAATATAAAAATATAAAGGGATGTATTTGTTTAGTTATATATTTTAAATTGTTGTACCATGTGTGTGCAAATATTTATTGTAATGTGGTAATTTTACATATTTTGGGAAATAAAAAAAAAGTTGTAATTTTGGAGATTTATTTGAAAAATCATATTAAAAGTGGAAGGTTATGTTATAAGTAAAACATTATGTGTATTTGTTTCAAGATTTTGTATTCATATTCATGGGTTAAATCAAATGTCATGTTTTTCATTTACTAACAAAAGAAAAAAATTACATGACACGGTTTCACTTCTTTTCTCGTTGATATTAATATTTGTTTATTATAATAGTTTAGATAAATATAGGATAATGGATGGTAGTGTTGGGGTTTGAAGGAATCCACGCATGATTCGTCCCCTAACATTATGGATAATATTAGGAGCTCAATACACTAATTGAGATAGTAAATAGTCATTTTATTTTTTTTGTTGAATTATTATCTCGATTTTAGAATCAAAATGCTTAATTCAAATGACCAAACCTTCTATTTGCCCCCTATCTCTAGTTTCAATCCACATATGATCCATTCTTTAACATTATTAGTTGTGTTAAAAAAGCTTGGTTCAGCCTAACAGTTATAAATATTTTTAATACAAAAAATAATATTAATAAGAAACTGGGTCTGTCGTAGGTTCTTTAAGTGCAGATGTTGCTATTGACAAAGAATTGGGTCTCGACCCCATTGTTGACCTTCCACTAAGAGATGGCCAATTGGAGCGTCTAGAAGTAGAAGTTAGCTCACTACGAGCGGACGTCTAAGATCTCATCCATCACCAACATGAAATTTGGAAGGAACAGCAAAGTTCTTGTCTTTTGTTTGTTCCGGGCTTCCCCCTTCTCAGTGATTTCATTGTGATGTTCTTTTGGTCAGGTGTTTCTACATATTTTGTATGGTTCTTACATACATTACTTGATACCTTGGTTAGTTTTTTGGTTTGATTGTTCACCGCGGGGTTGCCAATTCAGTGCCAAAATGGGAAGTAGGTTTTGTGGATATCATTGCTCATGATTTTTGATGTTGATATTACATACGGTACATTGCACATAAAATGTTAAAAATGTTGATATATATTGAATGATTGATAATTGTTGAGATTCATACGGGATAATGCGTTTTTGATATTGATGTTGCCCTGTCTCTGCTGCTGTCTTGTGTTGTTGGTTTTTATTACAGAATTGCAAATGAGGGAGATTGTTAGGACTTTGACCTAACGTCATGTTTAAAAACCATGACGTTAGGTCATGATTTTTATTACAGAATTGCCAATGAGGGAGATTGTTAGGACTTTGACCTAACGTCATGTTTAAATTTGTTTGGAAAATTTGTGACAATTCAATATCTTTAGTTTCATGTTTATAATTTTTTATGATATAATGCATATTGCTCTTGGAAAGTGTTAATTTCTATGTGCAAGAGGAGTATGCGATCAATGTTAAGATGCTGGTGACAGGCATGACCGTTCGATCGGTCTCGGTCTATCTTAGGCAATCTTTATAATTTTGTTAGGGTTAGCAGCCTTTTGATATATATTAGTTTTTAGGCAACCTAGTTTTGGTGAGGCTTTGAGGCTATTTTGTGATACAGGAGTTTGGAGAGTTTTTTTAGGGTTTTTTCCGACTTGATGAACCTATGAAGTTCTGAAGCAACTACGATACTCGTTCAAGTTAATAAGATCAACAACTCATTTGAAACTTGTGAGGATTCTCAAGTGAAAAAGTTTGGAGGAGGATTTCGATGGCAGACGAGCACAGAGTTAATGTACGAGAATTCGGCAAGAAGATCGGTAGTAATAGGTTGAGAATTCAACTGGAAATTGTAAAAGTTTTCTTGTAACTAATATTTATTATTGTGCTTGTTTCTCGGACTTGGATAAATCTCATGATTTTTATTTTTTTTTGAAATTTTTCACGTAAAAATTGCATGTCTCATATGTGTGACGTCGTGATTTATTCATTAATTGTATTATGTTAATTCATACTTGCAAATCAGGCAAATAAAGTTTTTAATTCACATAGCAAAAACTATTTTTTCACACATGTTATATGTAAATTTTTATTACTTTTTTCCTAAACAAAAGAAAATTATTGAGAGTGCATAAGTAAATGTAGATTTGTACAACTTCGTTTGTAATTTTTGTATAAATTAACATGACCCTAATTTTTACTAGTAGGTGAGTAAATGTTATTTATAATTTATCTATTAACACTACTAATAATTATAATTATAGCTTGTCTAAACTAGATCACACGGTTAACACATTTGATTGGCTTCTTGAAGTGGCTTGTGAATCTATTTTAAAAGTAGGCTTTTTACAAAAAGTCAAATTTTAAGTCATTTTGTTTGGTTTTTAAACAATTTAATTAACTTTTTTTGTCTGCTTTTTCAAAAAAAATTTATGTATATTCCAAACACACTAATTTTTTTAAAAATAAAATTACTATAATATCTTCAATTTAAAAAAAATCATCACTCTTCACAAAAATAAAAAAATTCGTGCTAATATTTTAAACACTACAACTTACAAGTAAAAAGTAAAAGTATTTTAAATATTTTAATTAAAATTAAAAAGCAAAAAAAACTACTACATAAAACTATCTCAAATATTCTAACTTTTTTTCTTTCTCTTTTTTAATTAAATTTAAATTTTTTAAAAGTCAAATTTTGTTGACATCCGAACACGGATAGGTGAACCCACAAATTTTGCATTGCTATATAGCCCATGTGAGATATTTGCATTAGAATTTTTTTAATACATAATACATTAAGATTAAAATTAAAATTAAGAAATAAATAATCACCTACACAAATAAAATTAGAATAAGAAGGATCCATAATAAAATAAATAAATAAATAATGGGGGACTGGTGAGGTGAATGGCAGAATGGGGGATTGGGGAAATGTGAGAATGGGTCCGTCCCGGACCTTCGGCTGGGCATTGGGCTTGTTTTGCGGGTCAGGTTTTGGATCGGCCATTAGAATTAGCCGTTGTGCTGCCCATGGCACATCTAAAGTACGAATGACAATGGACGGGGATGGAGAAGAGGTCTCTCCATTTTATTTGATCGAGACTAAAAAAAAAAAATCAAAAAAGTTGTAGGAGCAGAGATATATTGGTGATAGTTACTAAGTTTTAAGTTATTGATAGTAATAAAAAAAGTTAATGAATTATTATATTAAAAAAATAAGATTTTAAAAATAAAAAGAAAAAATAAGAGATATATATAATATTTGTATATTTTAAATTTATTATATTTTTTAAAAATAAGTTTTATAGATGTTCTCATATTTAAATAAATATTTTATTTAATTAAAAAAAATTCAAAAAAAATAAAATAGAGAAAACAAATATTGTGACCACACTAATTGTTGGTAAGGGCAAGAAAAAGCCATACACATTTAGATAAGATATATACACATGGGAATACACACAGAATTGGATAAAAAAATTTATCATCTTTAATAAAGAGTGTTATAAAATATAATATAAATTTTAAAAATTATTTGGGAGATAAGAGTGATTATTTTTATTATTATGTATTTTTAATAAAAAAATTAATCCAAACAAAAACATTATAGATAAAGAGATTAATCATAAAAAAAAATAATGATTCCCACATGTATATAGAAGTATTATAATGCATCTTGTGTGTAGTTAGCAAAAACATACGTGCATTTAGAATCTTCCCCCATCTATAAATTGTTCCAAAAACCCTAAATTCTGCCGCTGCGCAGAAACACTAGAATAGCAGCCGCCGTCGTGGAAGCGAGCCAGATAAATGACGACGCGATTCAAGAAGAACCGGAAGAAGCGGGGCCACGTGAGCGCCGGCCACGGCCGCATCGGGAAGCACAGAAAACACCCCGGCGGCCGCGGAAACGCCGGAGGCCTGCACCACCACCGCATCCTCTTCGACAAGTACCACCCCGGATACTTCGGAAAGGTCGGGATGAGGTACTTCCACAAGCTTCGGAACAAGTTTTACTGCCCCATCGTCAACATCGACAAGCTCTGGTCCCTCGTCCCCCAGGAGGTCAAGGACAAAGCCTCCCCCGACAACGTCCCCCTGATCGACGTCACGCAGTTCGGATACTTCAAGGTTTTGGGCAAGGGCGTGTTGCCGCAGTCTCAGCCGGTCGTCGTCAAGGCCAAACTGGTGTCGAAAATCGCCGAGAAAAAGATCAAGGAGGCCGGCGGCGCCGTTGTGCTCACTGCTTAGGTTTTATCTGATTTGATTTTATTATCATCTGGTCGTTTTGTGTTTTGGAGTTCTCTCATCTTCTTCTTTTTCTTTTTTCTTTTTGGTTTTTATGGTTATATTTAACTTCGAATTGGTGAAATTTTGTTTTTCTTGCAGTACTTTGGAGCTTTTCTATCTTTTGTATTTCATCAATATGAATTTGATTTACTTAGTTTTGATCTGTGGGTTGAGGTTGCTTTGATGAGAGAATTCTTTAGATTTATCATTTCCTTACTATGAATTCATTTTAGGCACTGTGTCCTTGATGCAATTGCTTTGATGACTGTTTTGTGATGAGGGTTAATTGATGGAAATTTGTGTAGTTGTTTTTTTTATGGATTTACGGTATTGACTAATAGGAAAATTATTAGGGACACTTGGAGTATCACGTGGCAAACTCCGTGTCCTGGCAAATGAAATGTGGGATACACACTAACACTAAACGAGTCATCATTGTCTCCTACTTATCCAACAAAAGTTGGCAAATATTGTCATTTCTATGAGTGTTTTTCGCTGCATGATTCCATGTGATTAGATAAAAGTATCACATAAGTAATGACACATGTGCTCTAGAAGTACCAAATAATTACTCTGACAAATAGCCATTGATGGCAATGTGGTAGAAATGTGTTTTCTGTATGTGAATTTTGTTTGGTTGAACCTCTTATCATCATGAAATTGGAATGCAGTGCTATGAACATAGGTGCATGAAAAGGGGGTGAGGGCGAGGGCAGGCACGGGATCGGGGGAGCAAGGGCGTATAAAAGAGGCTAAAGTTGGAAACGTATATGAGCGCTTTTATGTATTTTGTATATTCTAAGAATTATTTTTTTACTTATTTGTAATATATATTAAAATATGAAATGTATATTATAGAGTAGTGTGAAACATAAATTATTTTCATATATATAAATAAATATTATGTAAATATAAATTAAAAATTATAAGAATACATTGGAATTAAGTTTATTCCATAATTTTATGAATTCTATAGATTTTCTCTTCTTTCGTAACTTTCTTTTTGTTTTTTTGGATTTATTTGTTTGATAAATTCCATCCTAATTAGGAGTGAGGTCATTTCTCGATAAGAGCGAAGTTCTTATAAAGTTTTTACTTTGGAGCACAAAAACTAGGTTTAGAAGCGTTTTTGTCACCCCATTAGAATGACCCTACAACTAACGCTATGAACATTTGACAAGTAGTCACGTTCCTCAAAAAATTACTATCAAACTAAAGAAATAGGAAAATAGCGCCACTGTTGTAGAAATTTAGCAATGTGTTCTAGGTTTACTCTATTATAACTCAAGGTTTATTATTACACGGTTTGCAAGTAAAAATTTGGTTGGTGAGGTGAACTAGATTTTGTAATTTGGTTGTGGTTGACTACATAGCTATATGGTTTTGGTTTTCAAAAATGCTATAAACCCATAAAATATACCCCATAAATTTACCTATAATTTGAAATGGGTGGCGAGGTTAAACTATCGGTGATGTGGGCCATACATTAAGTGAATTTGAACCAGTCATTTTGAATTGTGAATAAGTTTATGGATATATTTAATGAATAAGTTTAT
>JAOTRH010153275.1:0-13189 GCA_034768845.1 Heliamphora exappendiculata | reverse complement strand
CTTGAGATTATGGGTCAGAGTGCAATTATAGTTCTTTAGTGGTGTGAACTATAATTCAATATTTTATGAAAATTGCAAAAACGGCTGCTAGTTTTCCATAATTGCAATTACCACTATGAGATTTTCTCAATTGCAAAAACTGCTGATGAGTGTTTGTGTTCCACTGGAGGTCTTATTCATAATTACTCCACAGGCCCCTACTGTAGCCCTATAAATATGTGGGTAGACTGAACCAGTTTCAGAACTTTCTTTCAAGACTAAAGTTGTTCAGGTTCTTTCGGTACAAGTTCTCAGAGGATTATAGCCTATACTATATTCGGGAATGGCATAAAAGAATGCAGTAGAAGGTCTGACGAGAGCTTCAACTCGGAATAAAAAACGTAGTTGAAGATTTGACCGGTAAAAGGTATTCTTCTAAATTAACTTTCATTGCACAGGTTTATTTTTAATCGTTCGACGTCAAAAGTTTTATCTGGAGCTCGTTTCGGCATTCGCCCGTCCAGTTAATTTTTTACCAAAAATCGTTTGCAAAAATAATGATCTTTACAGTTTTGCCTCCAACAAGGAGATCTTAGAGGAGGGGAAAGATGATTCTTGCTTGTGAAAGGGGTGGCAGAGGAGGGAGAAGCAAATCATTCCTTCTTCATCCACAAACCATCCACTTGGATAATGTGCATGTGCTTCAAAGAGGTTTTGTCATAGAGGGCATGCTTGAAGAATGGAATACCTTTGTTCTTGGAAAGATCAACACCAAAGTGCCTGAACGCTTTAGCGCAATACATAGTGCGAGGGAGAGAGGTGTTAGATTTGGAGTAGGACAGGAGCATATCTAAAATAAACAGATAGCCTAGGTCAAGTTTGCAACCTTCAATAATGCTCCACATTATGAAAATGTGTATAAAGGTGACATCTCCAAACTTCCCAGATTGGGGCAAAAAGATGTAGTTCACAAAGTGATGCAACAGACGCATCTCAGGTTTCAATTGATTGGCCTCAAGGTGTTTGGTGGGGTCAGCAGATTCAACATCAAAAATTTTCTTTACTGAATCATGAAAAGAAAAGTTCCTAATGGTCCCCTTTTTCCTATGGCATGGGACAAACAATCTGCTATTGAGGAGACCAATGATGGAATTCAGGGTTTTGGATTTGAAGTGGATTTCAACACCATTCACCCAAGTGGTGATGGTCTATCAATCAGAGGGTCAGTCACTTGCATATGAGAGTAAAAAAGTTTAACAAGGGAAGTATAGTGATAGTCTCGAATCTTAAGGAGATTCGTCCAACCAAGAGTGTTAAACCACTCAAAAAAACTCATTTCTATTGAATCGAAGAAATTGAAATCAATGGAACATTCAGATATTACCTTTTGGTTCATGAAAAAAAAATGGTAGAGATTCTTGATGCGGGTCGACTAAAACTTCAGAGAGGTGTCGATTCCCACTTTCATCCTCGACACCACTACCATTTTCTTCTTCTTCACTGTCTTGAAACTGATTCCTTCACCTGCGTCTTTGCGTTAGCTTCCTTTTTCCATCATTCTTGGACGCATTGAAGGAGGGGGTGTAAACTTTAGGGTTTGAATCGCAGAGATGGAGCGATGAGAGAGAGAGAGAGAGGGAGGGAGACGAAGGGACGATTAGAAACTGAAAGGTTTGAGCGTGAATTTGAAAAGGGGGGGAAATTACCTATATAAACATTTAAGAAATGTGTCGACACTTTTCACGCGACACTGGGGTGTTCAAAAACAGATTTTGGGTCGACACTGCTTCAGCATAGTGTCGACACTTTCAGCTCATTGTATCGACACGTTTCATAAGTGAGTCGACACCTTTTTTACTGAGAGCAAGATAACATATTGTGTTGACACTATATAGCTAGGGGTCAACACTTTTCTCAAAATGTGTCGATACTATATAGTGTTTGTGTCAATACTTTCACATATATGTTAAGACTTTTTAATAATGTGTCGACACATTTCACACAGCAAAATATAGTATGAAAAGCATTGAACAGACATGGTTAATATAGCATATAATCATCAATTTGAAGCACATAACATACCAAGTTCTCTTCTTATATAACATAATCTTTCTTCATTAAGAGATTTGGTGAATACATCAGCAAGTTGGTGATCTATGCCTACAAATTCAAGTTCTATGTTTTCTTTTTTAACGTGATCTCTAATAAAATGGTATCTGATTTCTTGGATATATTTATGGCACTTGTGTTATCACACTTAATGGGAATGCGATCTAAGAATACACCATAGTCTTTTGATTGTTGTTTCATCTAAAGAACTTGTGCACAACAACTACCAGCTGCAATGAACTCAGCCTCAACTGTAGACAAGGCTACTAAGTTCCACTTTTTGCTAAAACATGATATGAGTGAGTGCCTTAGGAATTGACATGTTTTACTAGTACTCTTCCTATCAATTTTTCAATCGGCAAAATCCGCATCAGAATAGTCAAATAATTCAAATGTTAATCCTCTAGGATAGAATAATCTTAGGTTTTGTATACCTAAGAGGTATCTAAAGATACGCTTAACAACATTTACATGAGATTCCTTAAGACTAGCTTGAAATCTAGCACATATGCATACACTAAATATTATATCAAATCTACTAACAGTTAAGTATAGCAGAGAACCAATCATGCCTCTATATCTCTTTTCTTCTACTGCCTCACCATTCTTATCCTTGTCAAGCTTTGTTGAACACATGACAATTCTCATAGGTTTTGCAGTAAGCATATCAAACCTCTTCAACAAGTCTCTGGTATGCTTGGACTGATTTATGAAGATTCTTTCTTGAGTTTGTTTGATTTGAAATTCAAGAAAGTAGTTGAGCTTACCTATCACACTCATTTCAAATTCTCGATGCATACACTTAACAAAGTTCTTGCAGAGGATTTCATTAATTGAGCCAAAAATGATATCATCTACATAAATTTGTACAACTAGTATATCCTTTCCCTTAAACTTGATAAAAAGAGTTGTATCAATTTTGTCCCTTGAAAATTCATTTTCAGTCAAGAATTTACTAAGCTTTTCATACTAAGCTCTTAGTGCTTGCTTTAAACCATAGAGAGCTTTGGTGAGTTTAAAAACATGATTTGGGAAGTCTAGGTTTTCAAAACTAGGAGGTTGTTTTACAAAAACTTCTTCAGAAATAAAATCATTTAGAAAGGCACTTTTGATATCCATTTGATAAATTTTAGAATTTGTAAAGCATGCAAAAGCAAGCAATGTCTTAATGGCTTCAAGCCTAGCCACAGAAGTAAAAGTTTCATCAAAATCAATACCTTCTTGATTACAACCTCAGGCTACCAATCGAGCTTTATTCCTAAGAACTACTCCATTCTCATCTATTTTTTTTAAAAACCCATTTTGTACCAATAATGGAGTGATCCTTAGGCATGGGGACTAAAGTCTGAACTTTGTTTCTTTCAAATTGGTTTTGCTCCTCTTGTGTAGTCATGATCCAAAAATTATCATTTTCTGCTTCCTCAAAATATTTTGATTTAGTCTGAAAAAAATGCTAAATTACCACAAATATTATGTAGTGAGGATCTAGTTTTTATATCTTGAGCTAGGTCACCAATGATCAAATCTTTTGGATGACCATGAGCATACCTCTATTCTTTGGGAAGATCAGAATTTCTCTAGTTTGAGGGACCTGCAATCTGTTGTTCTGCATTTTGTTGCTCATTTGTGACTTCCTCTTGATTTGGCTCTTCTTGGTCCTTGATGAAGATATCCTCGAGACCCTTTTTTATGTCTATAATGTTATCTTCACAAAATTTCTTGGAAGAACTGAGATTAGCCTCGTCAAAAACATGTATAGACTCTTCAACAATTAGGGTCCTTTTGTTAAAAACTCTAGACTTTACTAAATATAGAATAACTTAAGAAAATACCCTCATTAGATTTTGCATCGAACTTGTCCAAAAGTTCTTTGTTGTTATTCAAAACAAAACATTTGCAACCAAATCACGAAAATAACTAATGTTGGGTTTTCTTCCATTCCACAGCTCATATTGAGTTTTCTTAAGTGAAGCTCGAATCATGGCTATGTTCACAATGTAGCAAGCTATGTTGACAGCCTCGACCCAAAAGTACCTTAGTAGGTTGTTTTCACATAGTATGGTTCCAGCCATTCTTCTAGAGTCTTATTCTTCCTCTCAACAACAACATTTTGTTGAGGGATTCTAGGAACAGAAAAATTATGGTCTATACCACTTTCATCACAAAATTTTTCAAAATCTTAATTTTTAAATTTCCTACCATGATCACTTTTGATACTTGTGATTTGAAAAAAAAATTCATTTTGAATCCTCCGAGACAGTTTTGAAAAAGCAGCAAAGGTTTCATCCTTATGAGCTAACAATAACACCTAATTGTATCTAGAAAAATCATCAACCACAACAAATGCATATCTCTTGCCTCTAAGGCTAAGAGTCCTTGTTAGACCAAATAAGTCAATGTGTAACAGTTGTAAAGGCTTAGAAGTAGAAATCACTATTTTTTATTAAAAATAACTTCTAACTTATTTGTCTTATTAGCATGCATCACAGATTTTATCTTTTTCCAAATTTGAGTTGAGGCAAACCAACCACCAACTCATTTTTCAAAAGTTTAGAAATTAAATTCATGTGAGCATGTCTAAGCCTTCTATGCTATAGCCAAATATTATTACTCATGGCTGCTAAACATTTTATATCATTTTTAGATAGGTCATTAAGATTGAAAATATAAATATTTTCATACTTATGACCTTTCAAAAATGACTTTGTTGTCGGTTGAGATTTCAATAACATTCTTAGCATGATCAAAGACAACTTTGTGTCCCTTGTCACAAAGCTAACTTATGCTTACAATTTATGTTTCAAACTATTAACAAGCAAAATATTTTTAATAAAATAGAAGAAATTTTACCAATACAACCAACTCCTATGAATTTGCCTTTACTATTGTCTTTAAATGCCACAAATTCACTATCTTTGGGCATGAGAGAGGCAAACATTGACTTGTCACCTGTCATGTGTCTTGAACAGGCACTATCAAGGTACCACATTCGTTCATTACATGAGGACTTGAGACATACCTATAAATAAGATCAAGTTTTGACTTTTGGTACCCCAATTTTCTTGGGTCCATTAGAGTTAGTTCCATGTGGGTGTGTTCCCTTTGGAACCCAAACCCTTTTAATAGGTAAAGCATATATTTTCTTATGTGGATAGTGTGTGACAATGTGTTCATACTCATAACAATGAAAGTAAGTAGCATTGTGAAACCCTGACCCGTTTCCTTTTTTTGGCATTTTCGGATGCACGTTGCGTGTTTTTGTTTGAGCATGTTTTTACTGCTTTTGATGCATGATCGGGCTTAGATATACATGCAGGGTAGGTTCCCAGGGCCATGGCCTGTTGTGGCGCGATTTTCAAAAAATTTTGAAAAAAGATATTTTGGAGGCCTATAAATATCTGGAGTTAGATCTTTTCAAAAGATATTTTCTAAAACTTAACTCCTAAGTTTCCTCCTTTTTTTCTATTCCTTCTCTCTAAGTTCTCAGGGGCTTGGGGCTCAATTTGCAGTGATCCAATAGCGGATCCTTGCTTTTGGCATTAAGGGCTACGCAACCATCTGGTTAGATTTTGATTTCGACGAGGCTCGATTTTGCACGTGGTTTGAGGTGGTTCGAGACATCAAGTTTTTAACTCACCGAGATAGGATTCTAAACCCTACTACTGTATAAGGGTGCTACGTGTAAACGTGTGAGTTTTTAACGGTTAGATCTCAGTAGATCTGAACTTGTATCAAGTTGGTTTTTGGGTTATAAACTGGGTTTTGGTTTTTAAAAGGATTTTATGTTGTTTTGGTTGAATGGAATCGGGGTTTGAGGGTTTTGTTCAAGGTTTTGGTGGTAGTTTTGGGCTTTCGTATGTCCGAGGAGGTTAAAAGAGAGTTTGGTAGCTTTGATTTAGAGTTTGGGTGGTTATTGGATGATTGTGGGAAGGTTGGAGGCTCAAAATTTTCTTAACAGGTCAGTTCCTCGCGTAGGACCGCTTGAGGGACCGCTCGAGCGGTCTAAGGGGCAAACTTAGGGAGTTCTCGGATTACCTGACCGCTGGGCAGACCGCTCTAGCGGTCTAGCCCGTAGTTTATTTTTGTTAGTTCAAAACTTATTTTTAAAATTGATGTATCTCCCTCATCCGAACTCGTAATTGGGTCATTTTATGTTCAAATTGAAGCCCCAGAAGTCTTCTTTCCAATGACACCTCTCTCACTTTAAAGTTCTTTTTGTAGAAAAAGTTATGGCCAAAAGAGTGAAGGTATGTCAAGATTTCCAAACTGTTTTTCAACCGTTTTTGGCCGGATGTTTGGGAAAAGGTTGTTTTTCATCCTTGTTACCCCTTTTTACCAAGTTTCTTGTTTCTTGGGGTGTTGTGGGTTTATGTTGAGTGCTTGGGGGTGTTGTGGGTTTGTGTTGAGCGCTTGAGGGCGTTGTGGGTTTGCGTTGGACGTGTGTGGGTTTGTGTTTACCGTGTTGGTTGTGTTAGGGCCTTGGGAGTTTGTTTGTGTTTTGTTGTTTGGTAGTTGGGTTTTGATTTTCAATTGGCATCCTATGGTATTCAATTGATTAATTTATGAGAATTAGTCGATTCAAATACCTGTGGATTCCTTTTGGGGGTTCGGTTGGTTGTGTCGTGGTTTCGGGGGTCGTGTGGTAATCTCGTGTGTTCGTGTTGATGCCATCCTCGGGGATGATGAGTTAATGAGATGTGGGTTGTTAGAACACGGTTGTGTGTGTTGTGGTTGGGTATGGAATGTGTTTGGGCCCGTGGGTGTTGGTTTGGCAAACCCGAGGTGTTGTGAGTTTTGTGTTAGCTTTCGGGCTAGGTTTGGCTGTGAGGGTTGTTCGTGATCCATGTGAGTGGATGACGGGTGCATGTGGCACATGAGTTGGTGTTCGGGTATTGGCGGTTAGCGTTATGATGTACAGGTATACATGGCTTTATGCATTTATAACTGTTGTTTATTTATGCATGGATTATGTAGGTGAATTACATGACTTTGATATCGTTATGCGTAACGTGGGTTGTGCTTTAAAACCTAAAATTTTATAGGCATGTGATGTGATTTGTGAAACGTGGCATTGGTACATGGTTTTATGCATTAAATCCTGGCTTAGGTTTGCATGTGGGTATGAAGCGTGATAGATGAATGTGTAGTTCTGTAGATATTAACCCTGGTTAAGATGCATACGTTATGGAAGCAGTCCCTCGGTTCGAGACCGTTAAGATGCATGTGTTGGGGCAGTGGTCCCTCGACGAGAGGCGAGAAGACACATATGTTGGGGCGGCAGTCCCTTGGCGAGAGGCCGAGAAGACGCGCATGTTACATGGCATGCATGAACTGCATTATGGGACGAATATACCAATTTTCAAACTATTTTTTTTTTAGTCGTGTGAATCGCGATCTAAAAACCCTTTCTCAACTATTTTCCAGACTCATGTGTGCGGGTCAAAAGATGGTTTGTATCCTCGCTTTAACTTGCATGTGAAAATGGTTTTCTGGCTCTGGTGAGTCGTGATCTAAAATGGTTTTTAAATTATTTTATTGGCTTGAAAGAGAGTCAATGAGAACACTTCGTTTATCGAGTATGTTTAGCTTATACTGTATGTGTTGTTCAGAATCTGCTGAGCTTTAGCTCACGGTGTTGGATTTTCTTTTCTTCAGGTAACGGTCACGCAGGTTGATTAGGAGGTGCTGGAGAGGTGGAAGTGCTTTAGCCTTTCTTTTTGTTCTTTCTATTACATGTATATGTTGTAACATGTTTTTCGGTGTTGGAACCGTGTAGTATAATCGTTTGGCACTGGAGCCTTATGTTTTGTAAGCTGTTGAGCGTTTATATATACAATGCATGTATGGTTTATTTTGAGAGTGTATTCTTGGTTGGGTTGTATGTATGGTAGTTGTGAATGTTTCACGTGATCCGGAGTTTGGGGCGTGACAAGCATGAAAGTGATTTGATGATGCTTTAACAAAAGTATTACTCAAAAGTTTTTGTTTTCTTTTAGGTTGGTAGCCTATACCAGCTCTACCAAAAACACAATTTTACATACCTAGCAATTTGTCTAGATTAGCTTTTCCTTGAGTAAATTTATGCACAATGTTGGTGAGATCTTCTACCTTATCATTTAAAACTTTATTTTCATTTTTCAAAGAAGTACTTGATTTGACAGAGAATGTTTTTCTTCATTTAAAGATTCATTTTCAGTTGATAAAGAAAGAATCATTTGCTAAAGAACAATATTTTTAGCACCCATTTTTCTTAGTTCTTCATGCATATCCTCAAATGCAAGTTGTAGTTCTTCTAAAGAAAAAGGAATTTCAATTATTTCATTATCTTCCTTGGCCATGAAGCAAAGATTTGCAACTTCATTTTTCTCTTTTTCATCCTTAGAGCTACTATCATCACTTTCACCACAAGCTGCCAACATTGGCTTCTTGCCCTTTCGTAGTGCTTTTTAAGCTGGGGACATTTGGCCTTCATATGCTAGGCTTTTTGCAAAAGAAAATAATTTCATCCTTCTTGTGGTCACTTTTGAATTTGCAAGTTTCACCTTTGAATTTATTGGATTCACCTTTGTGCCTATCTTTCTTAAAGAATTTTCTTGCTCCTTGTTTCTTGTTTCTAAGAAACCTCTTGAACTTTCTTTTAATAAGAGTAATATCTTCATTTTCATCACTAAAGAAATCTTCATCAGATTCATTCTCGAGAATGGAAGATTTGAAGGCAATCTCTTTCTTCATTTTGTTGTCTTCTTCATCATCCATCTTGATCTTCATCTCATAAGTCATGAGTGACCCAAAAAGCTCTTCCAAGTTAAGAGTGGTGAGGTCTTTAGCCTCTTGAATGGCTGTCACCTTGGCTTCTCAACTCTTAGGCATGCACCTTAGAATCTCCCTGACCATCTATGCATTAGTATATATCTTACCAGGAGATTTTAAACCATTTATAATGTTAGTGAATCTAGTGAACATTTCAAAAATGGTTTTATCATGCTTCGTTTTAAACAATTCATAATTATGAACAAGCATGCTAATTTTAGATTCTTTGATTTGATTAGTTCTCTCATAGGTAACTTCAAATCTATCCCATATCTCCTTGGCAGTGTCAGGTGGAGATCCTATTGAACTCATTAGAGTCAAGAGAGCAATATAGCAGGTTCATGGCCTTAGTACTTTTTTATATCTCTTTAACGCCAGCCTCAGTCCATTCATTTTCAAGCTTAGAGACAATTGCCCTTCTACCACTTTGGTAGGCCTTTTAGGGCCAGTTATGATGACCCTCCATAGGACATAGTCAGCAGCCTAGATGTAAATCCTCATCCTGGCTTTTCAATAATTGTAATTTATTCTACTAAATAAGGGAGGTCTATTGGTGGACTAGTCTTCAGGTTGAACTGATTCGATACTAGTTGCCATGGATCCTTTTTGACTATTAAGTCACTAAACAAGATACTAAACTCTGATACCAATTGTTAGTCTTAGACAACCCAAGAAGGGGTGAATTGAGTTTTAAAATAATAATAACTATTTTAAAAACCTTTACGAAAATCTTTTAATTTTACAAAACAAATATAGTAAAGATGTGATCAAGAGTGAAATTAAAGAGGTAAAAGTGAGAAAGTGGAAGCAGACACCAAGATTTCTAGTGGTTCGGCTTTTTCTAAGCCTACGTCCACTCCCCAAGACTCCTCATGAGAATTTGCACTAAAATCGAATGCTTCACAAGCGTTTGGGTTGGTATACTAAAAATCATATTTTTAGTATTTTATTTTATTTTTTAATAAAATTAATTTTCTATTTTATGAGAATCTTTATAAGAAATGCATGTGTATCATTTTTTTAATGTTATGCATGGATATCTGATATTTTGTATAGTATTTAATCTGGTATGTAGAGTACGGCTAGTACACAGAAGATCGGATTTTAGATTTTTACAGAATATAAGTTTTATGTTCTTAGTCTAGATGGAAATGAACATACCATCGATACGACTGTAGCACAGAATTTTAGTAGGTCTGTCTTGGTTACGGAGAATAGATAATAGCGTCGTCTATTATTCCGACTCTCTGTGCTAGTACACTTTTTGTATTGAACGGGACATTTGGGATAATTAATTTTATACTGACTATATAAATTAATTCACACCCTAAGGTTATTATGAATAGTGTTTATCCTCTTAATCCTAAAATAATTATTGATTTGCATATATTTAATATTCATTATTTTGATTCATTAGAGCGTGCGATCTTATATGGGTCTATATTCCCAGTGAGTTAGATAGCAGAATTTATATGGCGAATATTAATTATTGATGAAATTCACATCCTGAAAGTTCAGAATTGACGATACCCCCATAAAGAAGCTTATAAGTTTTGACCAGGCCAAACCCTGCAGATGGATTTAATTATCCGGCAGTCAAATAAGTTATGCGGAAGGGCTTAAGGAATATGTGACGCCCCGTCCTCCAGGCACGTCGGGACATACATAAATATAAACAAAGGGATATACTAGCCATACATTCATATTTACATACGATAGTTATTACATCATAAACGAGTTCTGAACTGTCCAAAATTACATAACTATTACAGTTTCACAGAGAAAATTGAAAAGTTACACTAAGCGCGAGAGAACTGAATATAAGCACAAAAGGAGAGGTCTCGACTCCTCAGAATGCGTCAGCTGGATCCATGTTCTCTTGGAATTCATCTTATTCTTCAAACTCTTCTTCTCCCTCTATGACGACTTCCTCTAAGAACTCTTCCTTACATGTGGCACGAACGCCATGAGCTAAGGCCCAAAAGCAAAACACTCTAACCTTCTAACTAATCTCACTGCATAAATTCACCGCAACATATACCATATAACACCCAGTACAGTTTTATGGTCAGTGAGATAGACAAATTTATGACGGGATAGTGGATAAGTCAATAAACATATGCATATGAGATGCCGTATATGAAATGCAAATGCCCAACCCAACATGTACCCAGACTATAACAGGAATTCCACGCCGGGAATCACCAGAGTAGACTTGATGGGACTTGACCACCAAAGCCATCATCGTGCCTTGTTATGAATAGTAAATGCATCGCCGGGCGTCATACCACAACTGTTTTATTCAATGGCAACGGCGTGGGGGTGGGCCAACCAATTATCAGCCACCCTTATCCGAGCTGACAATTTCTACCTTAAGATGTGTGATGCCTTCACCGGTGTCAACCCATAGTCTAAGGGAATTCAAGAGACATTCATATTATACAAAATACCAAGATGAGGGATTTACGACCGCCATAATTGGGCTCTCTCTGAAATTATCACTGCAGTGGGATTAGGTCTGCCGAATTAAGCTCTCTGAATTTACCCAAAGTCCAAGCTATCGAAATCAAAATGCTAGCGACGAACCCATGGTACCCAACAGTATCCACGATAAACCATTACAAACACCAGGGACGCACCCAGGGTGTATAAACTAATTCTGTAACATCGGGGATGAACCCAGGGTATACAAGGGGAATATGTCCTAAAACATTTTTGAAAAATGGCAACCAGAGACGACCTAGACTTAGAATCAAGAAAAACAATCTCAATACAGCCCATCTCAACAACAGTTTTCGCAGATGGACTCCAATATACCAGGATGCGAGTGAAGATGCTCATAATGTGTAACATCGATCTCAATTGTAACAATTTATAAGATGGCATCAACTAGCATGACAATATTCATGGTACAACGCGCAAAGCATAAAGTACAAGTACGTGAAGCACAGGCAACAATTCTCAAGATGTGATTCAAACATGATAGCATGAGTTCTAAATCATCATACATTCACTTAAAATATTAATCAATTAATTCAAATCAATCATCAAATAAAACTCGAGTCTCATAGAAAAACGTACTCAAACATACACTTAGCAATTTTTAAGGCCAAGAATCAAGTATTAAATTAAAAGGGCGACAAGGTTTTGGGGTATCTAGATATGGAATCAAGCTATGATTTTTAAACACCATTTAGATAAAAATATTTTCTCCAACTCTCATGTTTAATACCAAGGCCAAAAACTAAGGCAAATGGGTGAACAATTCATACTAAGTAAAAATGGTTCAGCACTTTTCTCAAGATTTTACCAAAATTATGCTTCTGTTGGTCTCGGTTTTGGGGTATCATTTGTAGTCCAAATGAGCCCATTTTTTATTATGTTCTATCTCAACAACTACCCTACAAGTTTCATGTTTAGAGATAAGGATAGTTTTTGGGAACAAATTAGACGTTTTGGCCATTTTAAAAAAGTAGGTTCTGTCAGCCGCCAAAACTCAGCAGAGCCGATTTTGGATAGAGGGTTTGAAATAGTTTTTGAAAATCATCCCAAGGCTTTAAGGTCTAATTTTTGGGCAAACAATACATCAATATGTTATCTACAATATTCATGTTGACCACTTTTGGAATAGGTCACTAAAAATATGGGTTTTGAGCTATATATAAATATGTAATTCCTTGGGGGTTGAAACTCAACAGAGATTTTCAAAGGGGTTTTGACCTATCAAGACTCAATATTGTTTTCTCATATT
Organism: Heliamphora exappendiculata; assembly: GCA_034768845.1. Lineage (NCBI taxonomy): Eukaryota > Viridiplantae > Streptophyta > Magnoliopsida > Ericales > Sarraceniaceae > Heliamphora > Heliamphora exappendiculata. The sequence continues at coordinate 540 of JAOTRH010153275.1, read as the reverse complement.
TTGTGGGTAGATAGATATACATGTTATCGACAACTTTCATATTTTGACTGAAGTTTAGATCTCACTTTAAAATAGGGTTTCCAAATTGGTAGTGTTGACTGATTGGAAAATGACACATTTTAGTAAAATTGCAATATCTTGAGTTCTACTTATGAAAATGAGTTGAAACCAATTTTGGATGAAAGATAACACAAAATATAAATCGGGACATAAAAAAAATTCTTATATCAATTTTCGACAGTGAGTTATGGCATTTCAAATCTCAAGGTAAAAACATCAAAGTTCTCAAAAATTAAGCCTCCTAGGGTTCAAGTATTCTACTTATATCATGTCAAGTTTTTGTTCCATTTCTTTGCATGCTTGTGTTTAAGACTTTAATATCAAGGCTCCAAAATACTTGTAAGTCATCAAACTCAAAGATAATAACATACAATAACATCTCATATCACCCATAAACATAACAGCCCCTATTTTGCTACTACGACGCCTTTTCGGTTTGATTTCGGTTCTTGATTTTTAGAGTGTTTAAAGGGATGTGTT
>JAOTRH010153264.1:0-13190 GCA_034768845.1 Heliamphora exappendiculata | reverse complement strand
GAACTAGTATATATATATATATATATATATATATATAGTAATCAAATCTGGGGAGGTGCAGGGACTGTTCAACATGCGTCTGACATGAAATCATGACGTCATGCATGATGTAAAATTAATTAATGTGAGCCAGGGTCAAAATAAGCAAAATTCTGGATTATTTTGGTTGTTGAACTTTTTATACATGACTGCTTTTTTTTTTTTGGTTTTTTGATTTTTTTGATTTTTTTTTATAAAAAAATATATTTAATATATGTAAAAAAGTCAATTAAAAATAAATAAGTAAACTTTTCAAAAAAAATTTAAACAAAAAATCTCTTGTTAATCCAAACATAAGCATAGCAGTTAACACAGGCACAGCCTCTCAAAAAGTTTTACTTTGAAATATTGGTCCCGTTTGGTGCTTATTTATTTATTTGTTTATTTTATTTTATTATTTATTAATTTAATATTTTTATTTATTTTTTGTTTATTTTTGTTTATTTTGAATTATTTTTATATTTTAATTAAAAAATTTTATTTTTTTAACTCGTCTCAATGAAAAATATCTAAAAAATATAAAATTTTGATTAAATAATAAAAAAAAATTTACTAAAAATAAAAAAATTAACTTCAATCATGGTCAAATTTAAGTATGCCAAACGGGCCATTTTAATAGATCGAGGAGCTAGCTGACTTGGATCATTTCTAGAAAGGTTGACAAGGCTTTAGGCTTTTTTTTTTTAGACCTTGTGTTTGGTCTTATTTTTTTTTTTAAAGTTTTTTTGTTTTTTTGTTTTTTTTTTTATAAAAAAAGTAGATGTAGAAAAATATAAAAAAAAAATTAATTAATTATAGTATGAGACCAAACAAATGCATTTCTTTTAAAAAAAATTTAAACTAATTTATTTTTTTTAAAAAAAACTAAACCGACATAAGGGAGGTTCCACATACAGTCATATAAACAACAACTGCCTAACTTGGTTTCTCAAAATTTAGGTAAGGATATATATTATAATGTCTCTATACTATTGTACTAATCCAAAAATAATAAACAAGAGAAAATAATTTCCACACTTTTTTTTTTTTGTAGCAAAACACTTTATTTTTGTCTTTTAGGTAAGGATTTATTCTTTCTTTTTCTATAAAAAAAAAAAATTAAGTGTATTGGATTAAAGGGTAATTTTGTAATTTCATATGCTAAAAGATAAAAAAATAAAAATAAAAATTTGTACAAAAAAGAGAGTATGAGAATTATTTTCCTAAACAAATTAATAAAAAAATATAAAAAAACGGCTTTCTTCAATGCACTATTATTCAAATTCGGTCTAACTCAGCAATTGAGAAGGTATTTCAAAGTTTTTATTTTTTTAATTGAATTCTTTGTTTAAAATTAATGATTGTCTTAGAATATTATGAATTTTTTTTAAAGAAGTAGACTCGGTAGTAAAAGACCCATATAAATAAATTTAAAAAAAAAGACAAAGATTATAAGAAGATCATATGGTGCAAAGGAAACAAAACCCTTCTTAGAAGAGAAGAAGAGAAGAGTCGTTGTAGATAGGTTTTAGCAATATAACTAATTCCTAAGAAACTAAAGGTGGTTGGCTAGGGCTGCCGATCAAGGATAAACCCAATTTACTATAATAGATATAATGCAAAGGGTTAAAAATATGACAAAATCTAAATCGTTTTAGTTTTTCAAATCACAATATGTTTTATACTTTTTTTAATTTTTATTATACACATTATATTTTAATTTATATATATTTTAAAACAGAAGGCATCATAACTTATTTATTATGGTTATTTTGATTGTAAAAGTAACAATTATTAAGTAGTTTGACTCAAATAAAGAGTTTGGTTATCGCCCTTTCAGGGGGACTTTAGCGCTCGAGCATTCAGTAAGCGCTAAACACTGGATATGGAGCGCTTGAGCGAGTGCCCTATTCTAGTTTGGTTTCCGTGCATAAGCGCTCGAGCGCTCTATTTTAGAAAATGGCCGTTGGATTTTTGACCCGTTGAATTAATGGTAAGTAATCGAATTTTAAATTCAAATTTTAAAAACTTTATTTAAATAAAAATTTAAATAAACTTTTTAAAATATATATATAAGCTACTCAGGTCAACCTACGACCTCACGACCTAAGCCCGACTAAGCCAGTTGAACGGTGGTGCGCGGGTGTAAAATGGGTCAAACAAACTTCTATTAAACCCAACAAAATTCATGTTAAAACGACAATTTTGAATATCGATTTTTCATTCACCTTTTATTGAATTTTAGCAAATAGATATACATCGTTCATCTTCTCGCGAAAGAGAACGCGTAGCACCCTAGACCCAGCTCAAAATATGTACGGATCCACATTTATTTTGACCAAAATTTGCCAAAATAAAATTATTAAATCCAATTTTAACATTAATTGCCCTTAATTGAAAGACCCACTATTTGCATATTTTTCCTTTTTATGTTTTAGTCAGTCACAAACTGGCGAGAAAATTTAAATAAAAAAAACACACAAGAGTAAAATATGATTAAAATTTTCTTTAATGAATTTATAACATATGCAGTGAGGTATCTGATAATGTAGTTAATTAAGACATGAGCATGCCTATCAATTTTCTATAATATTTGATTTTTTTAATGACCAACTCTCTCTCCAACTTAAATTCATCTTCTCTCTCTTATAAAAAAAAAGAATAGCAAAATTTTTTTTTTATTGGGAGTACAGGGACAGCAAAAAAGAGGAGGAGGACTCAAACTGCAGATTACCTGGGTGAAGAGTCTTATAAAAAGACATAAAACTACTAAGTTACCAAGACTTCTAAAATAGCAAGACTCAAGATATAAAAAATATAGAATTAATTAGTCCAGGTTCTTATTTTGGCCATTTATTTTAGGATAAATTCTATGTAATAAACTGATATTCTATGAGATCCTTTTAATATTTTTTGAGACTTTTATGCCGTCAAAATATTCTTCATAGAAATTAATAACATTTATTGTTTGACACATTTTATGAAAACGTTACATTCCATGGTAAAGATTATTTATGAAAATTTTTTTCACTCTTTTTGATTCAAATGAAAGGATATTTCGTGATTCTATTTTTGCTTTAATAGGTTGTGGTATAATACAGCTCGAAAATCATAGATTTTATATGATAGGATATTCAGTTTGAATTTCAGTCACCTGATTATGTTTGAATGTTCAATTTATGATAATACAGACTCGTAAATAAATGTAATCATATTGTATTACAGGATCAGTCGAAACCACTTTCGTTACACATATTTTGAAATTTGTTATTTTTTCTTTGAAATTTTGGAGTGAAACCACTTCAGAAAATAGCAATTCATGCTTATTTGAAGATCAGTGTATTGTATAAATTAATCCTTTTGTAGTTTATATATTTTTTTAGGTTTTTCATAGATGATTGGTGTGGATTTGTTGCATGATAATGAATACTTTTTGTTTCGTGAAAAGTTAAAAAGTGTAACAATTAGAATTCTCTATTTTTTGTGCTCATACTTTATGTTTATATATGAATGAAAATATTTGTTGCAGAAAATGATAACGTTGTTATTCGAAATAAAAATTTATTTACAGAAAATAAGAATACTGTATTTATATACAAAATAATTGGATAATGAAATGGGAACAATGTATAAGACAACTATAAAATGAAAATAGGTTATTGAATTAAAATTTTCCTATATGACAATAGGGATATTTGATTGATGAAATAAAATTTGATGTTATTATGCTACTTGAAAATGAGAATATGTTAATATGATAAGATAATTATGCTACACAAAATGATAATATTTTAATATGTTATGATGATTGTGCTACACGAATGAGAATTTTATTATAGAAAATGAGAAAATAAAAAAATGATAATTTTCGTCATGAGAATTTTAATACAGAAAATAAGCAAAAGATGATATGATAATTTCATTACAGAAAATGATAACGCTATTGTTCGTGACGAATTATATTTGATAATGAGATTTGATATTATGTGAAATGATAACTATGCTACAATAAATAAAAATATTTAGATACCATATTGACCAATGTAACTATTCAAAAAAAATCTGGATAAATCACTATCCATATCTTATTACTAAAATAAAATAAATACACAACTTATATATATCTACATATATTTATTTATTTACTATAATTATATATGCAACTCAAATATTTAATATATATGAATTACCATAATTATATATTTTAAATTCGCTTATTATAAAAAATATACAGTTATTAATTTGTATGACGGTCACAATAGGAAATGTCATCATTTAAGGGGCATTTTAGGTACAAGTATGAAAATAGAATCTAGTGGAATAATAATTTAGAATTTGGTCCTTATTCTTAAAAACGCAACCAAAATAGAATCTTACAAATTACCCAAAAATATATTTTTAATATCGACATACATGCATACATAGCGAAAAAAAACTATAGCTAACTAATTTAATTTTGATATACATATGTTTTTTTGTTGATTATATATTTAAAATAATTAAAAGTGAGATTAATAAAAATTGTTGACGATGTTGAAAAGTTACACCAAAAAAACAACCCTTTATAGTATGTAAATTAAAAAGATTGGGTCCAATGTAAAGATTGGGTTCTATGTACATTAATTTATTACCCTTTATGGTTAAGAAGATTGAGTACTAAGTAAATTAATTTTATTTTAAAAATATATATTTAAAATATTTTTAAGCACAAATCATTACTAAAGAATATATGACAACACTATCAAATAATAAACAATCCTCGTTTTGACATATTCGTTGCTATGCAAATGAATGAAACTCCACTGGGCGGTGGCTCGTCAACTGATGAAAATACTATTTTTAAAGAAAAAAAAAGAAATAAGGTACTGTGTGAATAGTTTTTTGAAAAAATTACATGAACATCCCTTATATTATGATCGTGTATTATTTTATTTTTTTCAACTAAAAAAACGTACAAAACGATTTCTTAACTATTTAATAGTATCACTTTAATCTCCTCGGTTAATATTCTATTTTCCAAGTTAACGGTAAATAGAGAACTAAAGTTTCTATCATTCAAACGGAAGAAGTTAGAGTGATACCATTGAATAATTAAGAGTCTATTTTATATGATTATTTAGTTCATGGGGTCTATTTATACGCTTATTTGATATAATGCTAACGGAATATATTAAAATGATACTAATCAATAGTTAAAGGATTGTTTTGTTCACTTTTTAAATTTAGGGGAGTAAAGTGATACACGGTTATAGTAAAAAAATGTTCGTATAATTTTCCTTAGTTTTTTTATATGAATTATGTTCATTTTTTAGTGAAATTCTTTTATATTAGCTTAAATGATGATATATTTTAGATTTATCTCGTTACAGAAATCTAAAATAATAATAATTAAAAAAAAATCAGATAAGACGAAAAAATATATTTTAAGGCTTTTATGTGGCTTTTTATTTTATTTTTAATTTTAATAAACTTTTTAAAAAAAATTTCAAAACGGCTATAATTTTAAATTTGCTGTATTATAATGAATTAAGAAAGTAAAAAAAAATAGTCCAAAAAATCAAAAAAAAAATCATAGAAGACAAAAAAAACGCAAAAAAAACCACTAAAAAATTAAACCAAACATAACCTAGCCTAAAAATTGTATCATTTTGCATTTTTTAATTATTTTGAAGATTTGCTTGCAACAGAAAGGATTCAAATAGGAAGGAGTACAAGAAAACGAAAAAGTCGTGATCGCTTGTCCGCATTGGTATTTTTTTGCCGGGACGGGTTTTTAGGGGTATTAGGCCTTGTTTGGGTCTCTTAAAAGTTGGTTTTTTGCAAAAGAATTACCATTTAGCTATAATAACTATAATACATTCAATTGAAAAAATCAACAACTATACATTTTAAAAGTCAAATTTTTTAAACATTTTAAACGTACACTTTGGCGAAGTTTTAAAATAGATCCTCAAACAATTTAATGGCTGAACTTTTTAAAAAAATCTAATTTCAAGAAAATAATTATTACGAAAATTCAATAACGTTTGATTTGTTAAGATTTTTTTTTGTTTTTCTTTTAGGTATTTTACTCTTTTTTTTGTATAGAGCGCAAAAATTGAACATATTATATTAGTGGTAACATATGTATTTACAAAAAGACTATTTACACTAAAAAGTATACCAACACTTTTACTAAAAAATCACTATACATTCCATTAATGTGCGTTGAGAGATTAAATTTAATTAATTTAAAAAATAAATTTATGATACTTATCTAGAGTGTATTGTGTTTTTTTAGTGAAAGTGTTGGTAAGTTTTAAGTGTTAATAGAAAAACTCATATATTTAAGGCTAGTTTTCTTTATAATTGTGTCATTTGGCAGAAGAAGATTTTTTTGACTATTCTATAACTCAGTAACCATTTTAATTATGTTTAGAGAGTACAAGTGTTATAACTTAAAAAAAAAAAAAAAAAAGAACACCTAAATAATTTGAACTTATAAATAAAAAATAAAATAAAAATTGCTTCATCACATATCACTTAAAAATCAATCTTCTCACATTTCATTCAATAATATTCTACCAACAATTCATAAATTTAAAAAACAACAGTTCTATACTTTTTAACTAAATATAACACTTTTATTGATATCTTTATTTCTTTGGTTAATTATTTTAAAAATATTAGACCTAGTTTGAGCCATTCACTAATAAAATGGCATTTTTTTTTAAGTTTGGTACTAAATGATGAACCAACGTAAATTTTGATAAAGTTAAAATTCAAGTAATTAGGCGGCCTTAATTTGATTGAGGCTTGGCCTCATTTGATAACTTGGCTTTAAGTAGGTTTTTTATTTAAAATTCTTTTAAGTTAAATAAATAAAAATTTTATTTAATAAATTATATGGGTAATTTTAAGTTAAAAGGCAATAAGGTAAAATGTTTGGTTTAACGTAGCTTTAAACTAAAAGAACTTTAAGTTAGAAAAAAGTGGTAGTTATTTTTTGAAATTAATTTTTACATAATTTTATATTCAATAAAAATTTTATTTAATAGATTTTGACGAGTAAATTTTATAAAAAATATATATATAATTTAAGTTATGATATTTTTAAAAATATAAAAATTATCTTATGTAAAAAGGCAAAAAAGGCTAATAGCCTTTGGATTATGAAACTTGGTTTTTTTTTTTGTTGGTTTTTTTGGTTTTAACCAAAAAGACAAAAAGTCCAATTTAAAATTGATTGCCAAATGAGGCCTTAGTTTTAAAAAATATTTATAACTTAGTATAAAGATTTTATCAAAAAGAAACTCAAATTTTTGAAAAAAATTTGGATGCCCTGGGCAAGTTGCCTCGTGGATATATGCCAATGACCGATCTTAGTTTATTTTACTAGTATTTAAAGTATTTAGACTAATTTACACACATCCTAACTAATACTTAAGATATCAATTCTATCATCATTAGTTAAATGCTATTAAAATTGATGCAAAGACCGCGTTGCTAGAATATTTTACTTTCTAGTCTTTAGAAAATCTTCAATATTCTCCAGAAAAAAATAATAAGTCAAGCAATTATGTAAGTTACCACAAAAGGTATTAACATGGGTTGCAGTAACCAATTGGACCGGGGTTGGAACGGTCAATATTTTAAAATTTTAATTGAACCCGACTGGTTCAAGTTGAACCGTTCAAGTTCAAATTTTAAAATATGCTTTTGAAATTTTTTCTTTTTAAATTAAATCGATCGGTTTCATAAAGTTGGTAATAGTTCAAATGGTTCACCGGTTCAACTATTTTTTTTTTACAAATAAATTTTATATAACCATAAATTTGTTTGGTAACATTTATACTTTTTTATTTTTTCGTTTACAATAAATAACCATAAATCTTTATTTATTTTTATAAAAAAATAAAAATAATAACATATTTGACGCATAGATGTTTGAAAAGTAATGGTCCGAAGTGGCAATTAAATGTATTAGCTAGTGATAATAGCAAGCAGTAGCAATGATGATCGAAGGTAGTAGTTGAAAGCAGCGGCCGTACGTGGTGATAAGTGGTAGTGGCGGAATATAATATTCGGATGTGGTAACCAAAAATTGTGATCAAAGGTGGTGGGAAAAAAAGATAAAATAAAAATTATTTTATAAAACATATAAAAATACATTTTTTCTGTTTTTAAAAATTTAGTAAATTCTAAAAACTTTTTATATTTTTCTGAAAATACAAATAATTATCAAACATATTTTTGTTTATAGTTTACAAAAAAGCTAAAAACAAAAATAATAAACAGTAAACAGCAAATATAAGCGTTATCAAACGGAGCCTAAAAATAAAATTATAATTATTAGACCTAATATTTTATAAAATATTAATTATGATACTTAAACCAAAGGTCCAATAAATCAATCACAATCATTAAGTTTTCGTTTGGCTACCGATTTAAAATTAATTTTTTGGCTTTTGACTTAAAGCTCAAAAAGGCAAGAAGCCTTATTTTTCAACTCCCAACTTTTAACCTATTTATTTTTAGATTTTTCGATTTTTGTTCATAAAAATTTTAAATTTTATCCTTCTACATATAAAATTATACAAATTTTAACTAAATAATCATATCCCATATCATTTAGGCTAAAAAAACAACAATAAAATTTTATATTGAGCTTATTTGATTTTTTTTATGGTTTAAAAGTTACTATTTTTTCAACCAAATGAATTTTTTAACCTTTTACTTTAAAGTGCTTAAAGGGTAAAAATCAATTTTAAAACTATATTGTCAAACGAATGCTAAATATATAAACATTCATGCATGTTAGCTTACGTATGAAGTTTTGCCTTTTGGTTTAGAACGTGGCTTTTATTCTATTCTCTAAGCTTGCATTGTATAAGGTTCATTGGATCAAATTGAACTAAAATATTTGTACTATTCTAAATATTTTTTTTCCTTCACCTCAATACATTATTTCTTTATCTCAACACTCCCATCCCTTCACCTCAATTTTTGGCAATTGCCGGCGAGCTCTAACGATCACTTTCGACGAGTTTTGATAATGATTCCGATGATGATTTTCAACAATCAACTCGATGACTTTCGATCACCAATTACGATGACTGTCGACGATCAATAATCATGTGCCTTTTTATGACTAATTCCAGCGCTTTTTCGACGACCTTCAACTATAAATTTTGATAATTTTTGGCGACTAATTTCGACAACTATTAAAATCATAGATAATGTGAGAGAATAAATTCCTCTTAAAAGAAAAAAGAGACCTGACAGGCCACATCCACCCGTTCCATCAGGGATGGAACTACACACAAAATATCTTTTTCTCTCTTTCTCTCTCTTCTCTTTCAGTCTCTACATATTGATCATATATCCTCTCCTTGAGAGAGGGGGGGGGGGGGCTTGCTTTTTTTTTCAATAGCATTTACTCTTTCATTTGGAACTAACATGGGCGTTGGAGCCCCTCCATTCGACTGATGGTTGGTGATTCGTTTTGTAGAATCCCAACGACTAGAGCGCTTAAAGGTCGACGATTATCTCCTCGTTGGATTTCGCCATTTTAACCTATCAAATAAATAGAATTTATGGAGTACCCCGTGCAGATAATTTATCTGTTTGCTTCTAGATTAAGTGAATATGGATAAATTTTATTGTTCGAATATAACAATCAATTAAATTTTTCTTTATTGCAAGAGGACTATCGAAGGTCGCTGAAAAATCGTAGGAAATCATCACCGAAAGGTCACCAAAAAAAATGGTCGTAGGAAAGTTGTTGAAAAATAATCACCGATAATGAATAAAGTTGATAAATAGCAATGACATAACGATATTTATACTAAGTAATTAGAAAAATGTGGATAATAATAGTGATTTTGTTTATAAAATTGTTAAACATTAAATTAGATGACTTTAGACTTTAAACATTTAAAATAATGAACCTAAGAAGTTAAGAAAAATTAAATAGACTAAATATAATATAAAAATTATGAATTAAACTTATGACTAATTACTCTTTGATTTTTTTAGATGAAGCCCTTTTGGATCAATTTAATAAGAGTAAACTTGAGGTATGTAAATGCACCATGCGATGACTACATATTGAACAAATTCTTTGGATCAATTAATTAGAGTAAACAGTAAACTCAAGATATATAAGCGCACATGTTATAACAACATATTTAACAAAATAATTTATTATACGTATAATATTTTTCTATATTCATGTCTTATAATATGTTTGTTCTAAAAAATATAATAAATGTTTTTAGAGATTTTTTCGTTTTGTTTTATTTTTTATTTTTTATTTAATTTTTTAAAATTTCTTATGATGAGATAAATCTAAAAAGTTATACCCATTTGGGTTTAAATTGAAAGAAATTCACTAAAAACGAATAAAAAGGCTGTTAAGTTAATTTTTTCTTTATCTTATTTGAATTTTTTTAATTTCTTGGTCAAATATTTTTTTCCTTTCTTATTCTTTATCACGAGATGAATTTAAAAAATATACTCATTTAGACTAACATTTAAAAAATTCACTAAAAACAAAAAAAATTGTACTGAAAAAACTCGACCAAATATATATAATTTTACATTTTGGTCAAGTAAAAGAAAAAAATTACAGAGTAAGCAATTGAGATAATGATAAAAAGAATAATAATACTATGATAATTATGTTTTGGTGACTATATTTGAATATCACATTATATGGCATCTCATGTGTGTTGCTTAAAAATAGATAATGAGACCACAAGATGATATAAGCATCACACATAAAGTGTTACAGCATTACTCAAAAAAGAAATTAATTACCATATACAACAATATTGCGATATTGGTCCCATTTGGGTAACTTGCTTATTGGCTTATATGATTTATAAGTAGCCAAATAAGTAATTTTGTTTGGTTTACAAAATAAGTAAATAAGCAAATAAGCAAATAAGTAACCTTTAAGCAATAAGCAAATAAGCCAAATAAGCAACCTTTAAGCAATATTTAAGCTAAATATTGTTGCTTTTTTAAGCAAATAAACCACTAAAAAGCAAAAGTAACTAAACAAACTTACTTATTTTTATTTTTGCTTATTTCACAATAAGTAAAAAAATAAATAAGCCATTTATGCAAACGTGGCCATTATATCAATATCAATATCAATACATATATAGAAAGCAGTGATGCGGCAAACAATGTCTTACTTTTTTGCTTCGGTGGAAAGTCAATATTGCCCTTTTTTTCTTTCTTTCTTTCATTGGAAGCAAACGTGTCATGTGACGGTGGGGAGTAATGTTATGTTTGGGTTAATTTTATACTTTTTAATGAAAACTAAAATTATTTATACACACTTATATTTATAGATAACTATAAACAGAAAAATAAATTTTATTTGACAAATAACTATTCACTTCCTCTACCCAATTTAGGAGAAGAAACAATTTTTAGCTTCTTTAGCTTTATTTTTGTTTTCTTTTTTTAATTTTCTTTTTCCTTCATCTTGGGAATTCAATATTCAAAACTAGCATTGCAATTTTGAATTCAAATGCATCTTAAGCCCTAATGACATCCCGTTTGGGCTTATTTATATGAATTTTGCTAATTTTTATTTTTTGTGAACTTTTTAATTTTTAGGTCAAAATTTTTTACTTGAATCATTTTGAAAAAACCCTTCCAAAACCCCCAAAAATGCTTTGTCCAAACAATAAAATAATTAACTAAAAATAAAAAAATAAAAAAAATAAAAAACAAATAATACATTATTCCAAACAGGGCTTGTCTTGGGTCAAATTAATTCTGCTGCTTCGAAATTTGAAACAATTTTAAAAATATATTTCCACTTTGAAGCCAACACAAAAGAGAGAACACTTGAATTAAACCCCCCAAAATGCCCTTTGGTTACATCTTTTGTTTAGGCAAATAGGGTTTAGCCCTTAATAAAAGCCTCAGGGCATGTTGGTCATTCCATAGATAAAGCAACAACCAAAAGAAGGGGAAAAAAAAAAAGAAAAAGAAAAAAAAAGTAAGTTCACTCTGCTTTTCGAGTTTGATTTACTTTTAGAAAGCAAAAGAAAGCAAATAGATGCGGCCATTGTTTTTGTGGGATTTTGAAGGATTCAACCTAACCGACCATAAAAAGGCAAAATAAAAAAATAAAAAAATAAATCAAATTACAGTAATATTACGAAATACAGAAATAACTAAAAAATTTATTTAGAATTCAAAATAAATAATTTATATTCACTTAAAGTGTGATCTATATTACACAGTTAAATTTGAACAGTTTATTTTAAGTTAAGAGTAAGTTTCTAAATTTTTTTTCACGTTAAGTGCCAATTTAAAATAGCCTTTAAGTTTGATTTTTAAGATATTTAATTTTTTATTTTAAAAAAAATATGAATAAAAAAAATTGAGTGTTTGGGATAATTTTTTATAGTAGTTTTTTTATTTTTTATTTTTTATTTTTTTTATTAAAATGTTTGAAATGCTTTTACTTTTGACTTTTAAATTTGAGTTTTTGAGACATTTGCATGTTTTTTAATTTTATTTTTGTGAGTAAAATTAACTTTTTATGTAAGAATAAAATAATAAATTTGTTTGAAAAAAATTAAAGTGTTTGCGATATATATTAACCTTTTTTTTATTAAATTAAGAGATGAAAAAAAAAATTACTTAGCTCTTTTTGAAAATCAAATAGTGCATTTTAAAAACTGACTTTTTTATTAAAAAAATTAACTTAAAAACTAACCCAAACAGACCCTAAGTAACAACGTGTTCGAATAACCTTTGGGTCAAACTCCTAAAATCAAAACTATATAATACAAGAAGATGGTTCATGATACCGCGGGGTATATGTGCTACAGTTGAACTTTTAATAAAAATTAATTATTACAAAATAAAAATAAAAATAAAAAACTACAAAAATGAAACTTTTGAAAAAGTTTTTTTAAAATAATTTTTTCTACATTAGTGAAAAATATAAAGTGTTTTAAGAAAATTGATACAAATTTAAAGAGAAAAATATTTTTTTAAAAAAAATTAAGTGCTGTTTGTTTGAGGGGGGCGTGTCTACCAGTTCTGACTGGGAATGGGCCCACCAAAGTTAAGGAAAAGTATTGTGTTTCAATGAAACTCAAAAAATATATATATATATATATATATATATATATTTTTTTTTTTTTTGTGCCACTTAA
>JAOTRH010153253.1:0-13190 GCA_034768845.1 Heliamphora exappendiculata | reverse complement strand
ACTGGTAAAATTACCAAGAAATTAAACAAAAAGAAAACCCCCCCCCCCCCAAAATTAAACTTTAAAAAAAAAACACGCACACACACACTCTCACAATGCCTAATTAATTTGATATTTTTTTAATAAATAAAAGTATATATTTTTTTAAAAAAAGATGTATACTTTTAAAATCATACTTCTCCTTATCACTTTTTAAAATTAATCATTAGTGTATCTTAGCACATTATTTTTTATATTCAATTAATTTGATATTTTTTTAATAAATAAACTTCCCAACAATCTTTATAAGATTAATTATTTAAATCATCAAAATAAAATACTATAAGTATTATAAAAAAATAAAATATCTCTATCTCTATTTACTACTACTACCAATTACATATAATTGTTAATATTAAATACATATAAAAGGATAAAAATATCAACTTTGAACAAAAAAGTAAAAAAATTAGTTTTTTACCAAAACAACCAATTTAAAAACATGATTAAAATAAATAAATAAAACTTTTAATATCAATTTATTATCCATATAAGATGATATATTTTTTTTTATCTCGGTTTTTAAAATTTTGAGATATTTTTTATTACACCGCACATCTAATTTCGTACCGAACAGTGTATTAATTTTTTTATTTGTACAGTACGTATCGTTGTCGGTAATATACCGTATCTCATTTAAAATTATAAATTTATAACTTCAAATATTAAATTTTATGCCTATTAATTTAGATTAAAATTAAAAATAAATTGTACATTAGAACAAGCAAACTCAAGCAAAATCATCCAAGTTCAGTGATAAATCATACATTAGAATATAAGTCAACTAATTTTAAAAATATTTATTGGTATTTAAAAAATTCAAATTAAAAAAAACCGTTTAACAAATATTTTTTTTGAATGTTTTTTAAAAAAATAAAAAAATGAAACAAAGAAAATAAAATAAAATAAATTGTTTTTAGTTGAGAAACAATGAAAATAGAGAGAGAGAGAGAGAGAGAGAGAGAGAGAGGGGCAAAATGGAAAAAAAAAATAACAGAATTAGGACAAACTCACTAACACGGGAGGTTAGTAAAATTTTAAAAATAACAAGTGTATCTATTTTTGTTATAAATTAAATGGGTGATCAATGTAATTTATCTTAATATTTAAAAAATTTTAAACTTGAAATCTTGAAAAGAACAATCTTTCAAATACTATGTCTTAATTCGAGGTCAACCCTTACAGAGTTAGGTGTTATTAATTTATACCATATATAAAAAAAATAGGGGATTTGAATGTCTGTTACAAGTTTTATTTTTAAAATTTTCTACAATCTTAACTACTTTCTAGTTTTTAAAATTTAAAAGAAAAATTAAACACATGTACCACCCTTCTAGTGTTTGATGAAAAGAGCCATTCAATAAGTTTTTTTTATGATCTTATCATTTTTTTATAAAAAAATAATTTTAATTTAAACGGGTATATTTTTTTGAATTTTTCTCGGGAGGGGTAGAAGAAGTTAAAATTTTAAACTAAAAAATAAAATAATTAAACAAGAAAATTGAAAAAAATCTCAGAAAATAAGTAATGTTTGAATAGTTGGTCAGTTTACGGTAGCCGCCGGACAAGGACCTCACCGGTGGCTCATTGCGTCTTAACACGTGGGTTGGACCCTACTTTGTGAAGATACTTCCTTTTGCTTGCCGGCTTCTAACACCTCTTTCTTCTGTAGCGTGTGCCAATTTATTGCTTGTAAATGGAAAGCATTTCCAAGCGCCAAACTAGACTTCACCAAAACACAAAAATATCTTATTTGTTAATTTTATTTTAATAATTTTTTTAAACGTTATGTCAAATTGGTATATATTTTCAATTACTGTCATTGAGATGACTCAAAAAAATAATTTTTTTAAAAGGAAAAAAAACAGTTTTGAAATGACAGTAATAAGCCGAGATAAATTAATTACACACATTAAAAAATAAATAAATCAGATTTTATATTACTTATTTTTGTTTTTTTTGAGCTTTTTTTCATCTTTTGATTGAATTTTTTTTTATTTCTTTGGTTCCTCTAATCAGAAAAATGTAGAAGTTTAGTCAAAAAAAATAAAAAGAAGACCCAAAAAAGTAATAGAAAAACCCCAAACAGGGCCTATGGAATACGACTTTGCTCCGATGACAAAATACGAAAAAAAAAAATATAATTATTTTACTTCCTTACATGTATGCGCATTTGTTACGGAACAATCTCAATTTGACAATAAACCAACTTATAAAATATTCTATCATGGTGAAAATGTTTGGGTGAAAAACTTTTTTTTTTTTTTTTTGTCTGAAGTAGACAATTTTATCATTCTATATATTTGATATTAATAATTTTATGTAATTGGTAGCGGTAGTAAATAAGTTATGAATAAGTAATATTATTGTATTTTAAAAGTGGCAGGAGTTTGAATAAAATATTCTAAAAGTTTGTATTTTGATTTGATTTTTTTGCTTTTTATCTTTTTTGCCAAATGGGCAACTTTGATTTTTTTAGTATTTTTAGCCAAAAAATCAAGAAGCCAAGTTGTCAACGAGGACCTAAGTACAATTCTAATGCCGCTATTTTATATATATTAATTTAATGGAAGTAAAATAACGAAACCATGAGACTAAACTAGCCAAATTTCTTGTTCAAATGTACTCCCATTATAAAGGTGTTGTAACCAAATGACAATTGCTGCAGCATTTGCAAGAGATTTGTACTCAACCGCAGTGGAAGGCCTTGCCAGTGTGTGCTGTTTTTTTTCAAACCAAGAAATGAGATTTAACTCTCAAAAAAATGCAAAACCCATTTGTAGACCCTTCTATCTAAACAGTCACTTGCCCAACCAACATCAGAATATGCAAAAAGAGGTAGAGAACTTTTTTGAAACTGAAGACCTTGAAGTAATGTTCCTTTGATGTATTCAAAATACGCTTGACAATAATAAAGTGACTGACGTGAGGATATGCATATCTTAACACATAAATTTAGTGAAAGAAGAAATCCCGTCTCGAAAGAATGACATACTGCAAAATAACCAACAATGCTTTAACATAACTATAGATTATCAAATGGTGAATCAGATTTCTAAAATGATGCCTTGAGTGCAGAAGGAGAAGCACATGGAGAGCCATTAGTCATGCCGACTTTGACAAAAAGCTCAGATGCATATGGATAAAACAGTACTAGAGAAAGAATAAATAACCTCAATACCCAAGAAATAATTAAAAGGACCCAAGTTCTTCATAACAAATGATGCACTCGTAGTTTGAATCAACTTAGAGAATACCATATTTATTCTCGTAATTAATATGTCATCGATATAAATTAGTACATAGAGAATACCATATTTATTCTTCAGC
Source organism: Heliamphora exappendiculata (assembly GCA_034768845.1). NCBI lineage: Eukaryota > Viridiplantae > Streptophyta > Magnoliopsida > Ericales > Sarraceniaceae > Heliamphora > Heliamphora exappendiculata. The sequence goes on along the minus strand of JAOTRH010153253.1, from coordinate 9,821 downwards.
GTGAACAAAGAGGAATCTGCTAGACTATTGAGAAAACCCTATTTGATTGAAAAAAGAAAAAGAAAAAGGCAAACAACAAAGCATACCAAGCTCTTGAAGGTTGACGCAAAATATATAAAGCATTGTTGATCTTATGCACATGATTGGGAAGTTCAAGATAGATTAATATATTCTTGAGGTTTGTCTAATTACTATAGACATCTCCTTCAATATGACCATGAAAGAAAGCATTGGACACATCAAGTTGTCGAATGGATCATCCATGATTAAAAGTCAAAGACAATACAACACGAATTGTAAGCTGTTTAATAACTGGACTAAGAGTCTCCTTATAATCAAGTCCTGCAATGTGCTGATTGCCCTAAGCCACTAATCTGGCTTTATACCTGGCCACATAACCCTTTGAATACTTTTTAGTTTTATATATCCATTTGAATCCAATGGAAACAACACTAGGAGGTATGGCAGCAAGACTTCAAGAGCCTTGAGCAAGTAAGGCATCAAATTCTTCTAACATTACTGCTCTCCACTGAGAATATATACTTAACTGCTTCTGAGAAGTTTTTTGGTTCAGAAGTGGGAGCAATAGATGATGAGTAAGAATAAAGAGATAAATGAAGCTTAGGTTTAAAAGTACTAGCTTTAGACCTAGTTAAACATAGGATGAGTTGTCATAGGAGGAAAAGAAGATGGGGAGATAGAAGGAGAAGCTGAAATAGACTCTGAAAAAGGTATAGGTGCCAAACTGAAGGGATTGCAGTAACAGAAGGAGAAACAGAGTCAGAAGATGAACCTGATGCAGCAGAAAGAGAGAGGCGTGAAAGAGGAACAACAAAGCTGAGGAACAAACGATAAAAAACAAGAAGATTGTGGAGAAGAAGATTGAATAAGGTGAGAATTGGAAAACTCATTTTCAACAAATCTAACATGTCTATGAATGTAAATGGGATTAGCAATGGAGTCCAGACACCTATAGTCTTTATAATGAGGACAATACCCCAGGAAAATACACAGTTTGGAACGATGATGGTAATGGGCTGGGGCGTGATGGGTGTGTTCTTTCATTTCGACCCCATTTATTATTGGGGCGGGGTTAAAGAAAAATAATCGAAATAAGGGTATGGGGAGGGTGGGCCATAACATGAAATATTTTTTCACTTTAAAAGAAATAAATACTAACACCAATGACCGGACAAGATATTAAAATAATAATATCGATCAATGATTAAAATTTAAAAAATAAATATAAGTAAAAAATAAAAAAACAAGTATAATATTTTTTTTTTGTATTTTAGTTGTATTATAAAGTTAAAAAAATAAATTGTATGTATGTGTTTATATATAAAATATATTTAATTTATTTAATCAATGACGGAACAAGAGAAAAGATGATAGGGAATACAAATACCGTACCGCTTCTTATCCGTTACCTAACGGGGGCAGGAAAAGTCTTGTACAAAACAGGATGAGAAAGGCAGGAAAAGCCTTGTACAAAACAGGATGAGAAATGCAGGAGCGGGACGAGAACGGGAGAAATTAACATCTCTAGGAGCGAGATTGCAACTTATTAGAAGAATACGGCTGAAGCCAAGGGCAAGGGCAACAAGAGCTGCCAAAAGGTTTGACAAAAGTATAACTAGGGTTTTTATTGAGCAAGAGTTTATAAAGAATGTGAAAATTCAAAGAAGCTTGTCGCAACCTGATTATCAAAAAAAACAGCAGTTATCAAAACTTCCAACCAAGAAGTAACTGAAAGAAAGGCTTGTTGAAGCAAAGTAACAATGGTTTCAATTAAATGCCTATGCTTTCTGGCAGTCAGTCCATTTTGCTCAAGAGTGTGAGGACATGATGTTTTATGAGTAATACCAAAACGAGCGAATGAATGATCGCTATGGACATTAATAAACTCACCTCCACGTGAAAGAAAATTTAAAGACAAAAGAAAATTAGATCGATCTCAGACTTTTTGTCAGTGTGCTTTGATGCCATGTGAATAATATCAAAAAGCTCAAAATAATTTTCTTATTCTCTGTTTGATATCTGAGGCTCCTCGCGGTACTAATACAAAAACACCACCATACAAATCCTAACTAACTAATACCATCTAAACTCATAACTAACTTCCTAACCACTTAAAATTCTCTACATTATATTAAGGTAAAGCAATCACTCGCCAGTTTTTAAATTTGAAGTTGTATGGAACTTTTTTTCACAAAATTTCTACCAAAAGTCGGGTGGTATTTGACATTGCTGAAATTAATAGCTTGCAGATTGTACCTTGTATATAGTAGAAGTTGTGAGTATTTGATAAATATTGTAACTTGTAGTTGAAATAAAAAAAAAAATAATTATAAATTATAGCAAAAGTTATAAGTGTTTAGAAAAACTTATAACTTATAGATAAAATTAGAAGCAATAAGGTAAACACTACTAGCAGTAGCTTTACCAAACACTCAATTCATTAATACTTTACAACTCATTTTATTTTATAATTTTGAGAGCCCAATTCAAAAAGCACACCATTTTACTAAGATTTTTCACAACTTATTCAATTTTTACTTACATTATAACCGCTCCAATTTTTGTTTTCAAAATTATTATATTCTTTCTCTTGGAGATTTTATAATTTAAACCCTTTATTACAAAAAATTAAAAATTGCTCATGCAAAACATGTGTGCCACGAACCCCAATATTATACTAATGCATTGCTTAATAACTTCTCGAATAGAGGTTGAAGACCTTTAGGCATTCTTGTACGTTTCAAACTTGCTAAATTGGACTCTCATCGATAAAACATAAACATGATGGGCCGCGGCCCATTAGTTTTGTATGTTGTTTTGTTTTTTCAATAGTTTTATAAATACAAAACTAATTACTGAATTAATAAGGTCCCATTTGATAATATTTTTGTTTACTATTTTTTGTTTTTATTTTCAGATTTTTTTGTAAACTGTAAACTGTAAATAAAACATATGTGATAATTATTTTTATTTTCAAAAAAATATAAATAATTTTTAAAATTTACAAAATTCTTGTAATCATACAAAATATATATTTTTTCCTTGTTTTGTTAAACAAGTTTTCATTCTATATTTTTTTCTCCATTGCCTCCATTGTTGCCTCCAAACACCACCTTCGGCCACTGCCTTTGACCACCAAGTCCAACCACCATTACCGTCTATTGTTATAATCATAGACTAACGCTTTCGGTCATCATATTCGACGACTCATTTTTTAAATATTTATATGTTAAATATATTTTTATTTTTAATTTTTTATAAAAATAAAAAAAATATTTTTTATTTATTATAAATAAAAAATAAAAAACTGTAAACACTACCAAACGGCCTAAATAGGCTTCACGAACATTCTGTAAGCTTCAGACCATTCACACACATTTTATGGTCGATTTTTGTGGTATTATTATTATTATTATTATTATTAAGTAGAACGGGCCAAACCATACTGACAGAATTCTAAGAATTACGTGTTCATAGTTTATACGGTTATTTTAAATTAAAATGTCTGATATTATGATTTAGAAAAGTTTATGGAAACAAACACATTTTTTATTTTTTTAGAAAATAATCCTTTTTATAAAATAAAAATAATTACTAAACATATTTTCGTTTTCAGCTTTTAATTTCCTATAAACCAAAAAAAAAAGATATACATTAAAAATACATTACCAAACAAGTCTTTGAATACAAATACAGATATTTTTTTTTTTTGAGAAACAAATACAGTGTTTGTATGTATGCATGTTTTGTCCGTCCTTTTTAACACGTGAAAAATGTCAAACTATTTAGATGTGTTACTAACAATAGAAAATTTGATAAAAACAAATTATGATGTAAAACGTGTTAAATAACGACGTTTTAATTGTATTGAGGTTGGGATATAAAGTTGGTGTATGGTATTGTTGAAATTAATAATTTATAAATTGTAGTTAATTTGTAAGTATTTAGTAATATACTATATTATAACTAAAATGAAAGAAAATATATTATAACTTGTGACAGAAACTGTGAGTATTTAGAAAAAATTATAATTTATTTTTAAAATTAATAAGAGAAAGCTAAAAATATATCATTTTTGATTTGGACAAATAAACTATACTGAGCAACTATATGTCAGGTTTGTATGCTAAAAATTATAATTTTTTAAAATTTTAGTATTTAATTTTATTTATTAATAAAAAAAAATTTTTATTTTTTATGAGAATCTTAATTAGCAATGTATGCATTTTATTATTTTTTTAATATTGTGTATGGATGTCTTTTATTCAATATAGTATTTAATCTGGTGTGCAGAGTTCGGCTTGCACACGAAAGACCAGATTAAAGATTCTTGTGAAATATAAATTTTTTATTCACAGTTTAGTAGGGTTGTCTTGATTATGGGGAATAGATAATAACTTCGTCTATTATTCCAACTCGATGTGCTAGTACACGTTGTGTGTATTGAATATGACCACGTTGGTATAATTAATTTTATACTAATTATATAAATTTATTCGTACTCCAATATTATTATGAGTGTTTATACTCTTAATTTTAAAATAATTAATTATTTATGTATATTTAATATTCATTATTTTGATTCATTAAAGGATGCGATTTTTAACAGGTCTATAATCCCGGTGAGTTGGATAACGATATTAATTATATGATGAATATTAATTATTGACGGAATCCACGTCCCGAAAGATCCGGATTGATGATACCCCTTAAGAAATTTTATAAGTTATGACCAAGTCAAACCTTGCAGATGAATTTAATTATTCAACAGTCAAATAAGTTAAGCGTAAGGGCTTAAATTTTTTTTGAAGAAACTAATAAAATGTAATTGCCTGTTATTTAATTTAATCGGTGAGTATCTGTAATCTTAACGTAAGGATAATAAATAAATATTCAATAACATGAGTTCAAATATTCGATTTTAATAACATGGCTCGGAGTGCAATTATAATTATTTAGTGGAATGAATTATAATTAATATTTTTATAAAATTGCTTATAGGTTAAAGTGAATTTTTATAATTACATTAAGAACCCAAGTCATATTTACTCAATTGGTCCATACTATAACTTATTTATATATTGTTATACAACCCTAGCCACAGACACACGTCATATACAACTAGGGTTTGTACGTATTCTCTTGGTGGCTGGAGACGGTTGTGAAGAACACGTTCAAGGTATCCCACAGTACAGACGTGTTCTAGCATTCAGGAATACAGCAGAAGACTTGAATTTGAAGCTTCAACTTGAAGTCTACAACCGCGAAAACTTCTAGACTAAATATTATTGTAGCAACCAAAATCAATCATACCAGATTTCGAAAAGTATAACTCTAATCTAGTTTTGGGAGTATATACTGGGTTTGCTTTTGATTGTTTGACATCAAATTTTTTTAATCTGTAACCAATTTTGGACCCGTCTAATTTTTTTGCTTAAATCATATTTATAATGAATAGATCATAATAGTTAGCCTCTAACACTATATATATATCTTATTTAAAGAAAACCTTAACTACTATTTATATAAGGTCATTTCTGTCTCAAATATTTTTTTTAATGTAAATAATCTCCTTGATGGTAAATTGGTAATTTAATTAAGATAAAGCAAATTTTTTATCCTATTCTCAACTCATTTAGGTTATTAAAAGGTTAATTATTTCAAAGTGAATCACATTGGTTTATATATGGATCTTGGCTAAGCGTCTTAGTATTTTGTGAGCCCGTATAATTAAGATTTTATATTGATATGACGACTATAGTTTTAAAATTTCATAATTATATAGCGACTAAAATTTTAGAATTTTTTTCTATAAATATGTATTTTATAATTTTAGTTATTGTGTAGAGAGTTGAATTAAATGAAATAAAAATGTAAAGAGAGATAGAAAAATACCGAGAGCACGAGTAACTATTGAGTATGAAAATAGAGTTTGTTTCAGAGTTCAGATTGTGGATGCAAGATTTTGGGGTATTTTTAATCTTGGAATTGTATACTCTACATTTATAATAAATTCTTTCTTGTTGTAATACCTTGACTCTTCACATTGCAACGATATTGTCTGCTTTTGGCAAAAACTCTCACGATTTTATTCTTTTTAGAGAGTTACCCATCTTTGCATTGTTCTCGCCTAAGCACGTTTAACTGTGAATGTATACTGTATAGTTATAATGAATTCTCTTTTCTTGTAACACCTCGACCCTTCACATGGTAATAATATTGTCCACTTTGGACAAAAATTCTCACGATTTTATTTTTTTCAGGGGGTCACTCATCCTTGCATTGCTCCCGCTCAAGCATGCTTAACTGCGAAGTTTTGCTACGATCTCTACTACTTGGGGAAAAGCCTCGTTGCTATGTAGGAGTCCAAGATTTTTTATTTATAACCCAAGAACTCTTTCTCTCTTTCTGATGTGGGATACTACTCGTGGACATAAACAACTTGTATCGAACCATATAAATTTTTATGTAATTTATTCTTTAGTGCGTGTATGAATATGCTTACAATTGTATTCAAAAATTGGTATTCAAATTTCAACAATAGAATTTCTCAAATGAAAAGTGTAAATTTCAAGTCTTGTAAATATAAAGTGTGAGAGTAAATATGCGTGTATTTGTGGAAAAAAAAATCAAATAAATAAGCCACAATATGCACATACTCCAAACTAAAGCATGGCTTTTGGTAAATAATCAAAATTTTGCTTATTATTAAAATTTTTAAGAACTTTTTATTTATTTTTATCAAAAAAAAATTTAGTTTTTAGTTGGTCTCAACAAGAGACAAGAGAAATCATACAAGTAATTTTTTTTTACCAAAAGATAAAAATATTTCACTAAATATGAAAATAATAAAAGAAATTTAGCTTTTTAGTTAATTTTGGCTTTTTTTATATTTTTTTATTTTGTAATTATTTTTATATTTTTTCTAATAATCTTGATGAAAAATTCAAAAGTATAACAATTCAATAAAATAATAAAAAAAGTTTAATCAATCAATAAATTAAATTAAATTGTAATTAAACAAATAAAATCAATTGCACCGAGCTCCTTATTTGAATTGCCATTTTAATTTTGATGAAAATGGCTCCTCCCTTCAATGTACACAATTTTTTTTCAACTTAAAACACTAATAATGTACATTAAATTCTTGTATATAATACTGAAATAATTATATTGGTAGTTGTAATAAGTGCAAATTGTTTGCATTTAGAATTGCAGTTGAGGGTGAGGCTCAGTTTCACAGTGTTCATGGATCGAATTGAGTTGACTCTTAATTTATCACTTGATTATATATTTTTAATTTTTAATTTTATTAACTGCCACTAACTAGTGGGTTCGGTGATTATAGGTCCATGGATTTCACGAATTTTATGAGTTAACGCAGTTCAATTTGGCAATTTAAATTTTTTTATTTTGAACTTCTTTTCTTGAGTATGTTCTATTTGTTAGCCAATTATAATAGTTTTTAAATTTAAAATTTATATTTTTAATAAATTTAAAATTCAAAAAATTATAAATCTACTAATTAAACCATACATTAAACGTAAATTATATAGATTTTACCCAAAAATACCAAAATAATAAGCAATCTAATCTCATGATAAATTTAAGTATTTATAAAATTAAATATTTGTTGATCGGATGGATTTCACAAATGATTATACTCAACACATGTAATTCGACCATCACTCTAGAAAATAGTTCGAAAGACATGTTATCCAACAAAACAATGGACAAGTCATTTATTGTACTACAGATCCGATTGAGTTAAATAATTTAAACTGATCGAATCAATTTATAAACACTCCCACTTGAATTTTGGAGGTTTTAAAATATACTCTTAAAATTTCTATCTAAAAATCATCACATGCCTTATAAGATACTAATCTTTCGATAATGGGATATTATTTGCGTGCCTTATAGGTTACTAATCTTTCAAGAACGATATATTATCTACGTAGTACTTTTGACAAATAAAAATATGTGATATATACTAAGTGCGTTACTCTTATCTCCTATCTACCCAACAAATGTGAGCCCACATTGTCCCATACAAAATACTTTTTATTATATAATTAAATAGAAACACCACGTAAAAATGTCACATAATGCCTAGAGACCACTGAATAATTACTCATAAGTCATCCTATACCTTACAAGGTATTAGTTTATTTGTTTGATATTATAAAAATAATAAAAGATTACTATGTCTCGTTTGATAATTAATGTAAGTTTGGTAGAATTAATAATAACATGTGAGTAGTGCATGAATTTATAATGAGATGAGATTAGTAACGAGGTTGTAATAATTTTTTTTTATATTTGGTTTATGTATGATTAGATATTGAACTAAACAAGCTCATGTTTAGTTTGGATGAAATTAACTAATGTAAGATATTATTTTATTTGTTAATTTTTAATATTATTCTTATGATGCTTCAGCTATTTATTTGTATTTTTTTTAAAATTTGATTTGAATAGAATTAAGTAATAAAATACATAAACTTATATTGTGCTGCTAAATATTAAAAATGAATTTATTGCCACTTTATTCATAGTTCGTATTTTGCTGCAAGGACACTAATATAAATTAAAAGGGTAATGTTAGTATTTTAGGAAAAAATTATGGTCATAATTGTAATTGTAAAGCTAATCCAGATGGACTGATTTCCAATTACACTATGAATGGAGCCCATTAAGTGGCATTGGTAATTCGGATTTTTTGTCACACCCAAATTAATCAAATTAATTACCAAAAAAAAAAAAAATCAAATCAAATGAACCTATAATGGATAACAAACATAGGTATTGTTTTGCAACCGGCTTAAAATTAATTTTTTTATTTTTTTTTGCTTAAAATTTAAAATATTAAAAAATCAAAATTTTCAATTCAAAGGCGTTTTACTTTTCTACTTTTTACATATTTTTTTAATATGTTTTAAAATATCATAATTTTTATTATATAAATTTATTTTTTATAAAAAAATATATTCATCAAAATTAATCAAACAATATCTATATTGAATATAAAATTATTTAAAAATAAATTTTTTAAAATTATAACAATTATAAGAAAATTTTTTTATCTTTTAACTTCAAAATCAACCTATATCCCTTCAAACAAATTTTTGATTTTTTAAATTTAAAAATACAACTTAAAATTAAGTTGCTAAACAATACTATAACTTTATAGTTGTACACACAAAAAAAAAAAGAAAAAAAAGAAGAAGAGATCATAAATACCTTATTTTAGGGTGGTAATTGACTAACATTTAAAGAACATGCTTGCGATGCTGAAGGAGACGTGAGCATACAATAACTTCTGAATTGGCACGGCGCCGTTTTTGAGGCCTCATTTGACTTTCTTATCGAATTGAATTAATTAATGGCTAGAATTCGCTTTTTAAGTCGGTTATTATTTTTTTTTAAAGTCCGTTTTTAAGATGCACAACTTAATTTTAAAAAAGTTAATTAATTTTTTTATTTTTTAATTTAAGAAAAAAATAATACATATCTTAAACACCTTAATTTTTTTAAAAAATAAAATTATTATAATACCCTTATATTAATCTTTTTTATTTTTTAATTTTAAAAAGAGTAATATATATCTCAAACACCTTAACTTTTTTTAAAATAAAATTATTATATAAAAAGTCAATTTTACACACAAAAATAAAAAAAATCGTGTTAATATCTTAAATACTATAATTTAAAAACTAAAAATAATAACATTTTAGACATTTTAATAAAAAAAAAAGCTACAACAAATTTTTATCCCAAACAATCTAATTTTTTTTTTT